>BQNB010020935.1:7815-26834 GCA_026074375.1 Tanacetum coccineum | reverse complement strand
TATGCCTTTATTATGCTTTGATATGACACCATGATTATGACGTTTCGGCCTCCTTTCCGGAGTGGGTCGTTACAAATTCGATCTCTAAAAAGTGTGTCTAACACCTTAACCTACGATCTCCTTTTATGCACCAATGAGTCCTTTACAAGATAACTATAAATCTTTTAAGATCTTCTATCATTCTAAACATATACGTATCTTTATATTCTTATAAGATATACACTTAGATTACATCCATATATATCTTCTCACACGTCTTTATCTTTATGCAAGCTTCTTCTAGCAGTCTTAAGTCTTCAACAGTATTAATCTTCTCTGGCAGTACAAAATAACTCTACCAGTACTAATATTGTACTAGCAGTACTAACTCAGTTAATACTGTTAGTTATAATAAGAGCAGTATTAACCTCTTGGACTAGCAGTACTATCTTGTGAAGATTTTTTCCCAACAACTTGTCCACAGCAACTTAAAGCAACCACATACTCAGCTTTTGTTGTGAAATTTACAACTACTGTCTGTTTCTTGAACTGCCATGATATTAATCTACATTTAAGAATTTAACAACCTCCTGCTGTAGACTTCCTATCCAATCTTGCTCCAGCATAATCACTATCAGTGTATGCTACCAAATCAAAAAGAGAATCTTTTAGATACCAAAGGATCAATTTTGGTTGACCTTTTAAGTGCCTAAAAATCCTTTTCACAGCATAAAGTATTGTTTTGTGAAACATTATAGCTTGATTGGTATCTAGCACAGGCACACATTGCAAACATGATGTTAGGTCTTGAAGATGTAGGATACATCAATGAACCCTAATCATGGACTATTACATAATGAACCATCCACTTCTTCACCGCATCTTATCCCTGGCAGAGGCTTTTGAGTTTACATTAGTGTGCTTGCAGTCTTCTTGACTTCTGTAACCTAATTTCTTTAAATTTTTAGCAACTGATTTATATCTTGATGATAAATTATGCCATCTTCTGCTTGCACGTTGTAATCCCATAAGAGAAGGATATGTAAGTTCTCCATAGTATCTGTTGAAATTTCTCTGCATGCAATTCTCAAATACAATGCATAGCTCCTTCTTTGTTGAACCAAAGATGATATCATCCACTATAATTTTGGTACCAAGCATAATATTATACCTTTGTGCTTTTGATGAATGAAGGTCTTGGTCAATTTTCCATTTTGCTAAACTATGTCCAACAGAATATGTTGATAAGGTTTTCCATTACCAAGCTTTAAGTGCTTGATTGTAGTCCATAAGTGCTTTTTCAACCTTGTATTTACTCGTTTATGGTAATGTAAGTATGGATCTTCAAATCCTGGTGGTTGACCATACCATATACCTCTTCTTCAATTGCTGCCCATAGGAAGAAAGCCATTTTTACATCCATTTGATGTACAAGAAAATCTTTAATATGAAGCATAGCTAAAAATAACTTAAGTGCTTTATATTCTGACAACTGGGGCAATGGACTTGATCTATAGTCAATCCCTTCTTCTTGTGTGTATCCTTGATGGCATCCAATACTTGCTTTATTTTTATCTCCATTGTTCCCATTTAGTGCTTTATAGCCTTTTTCCCATTTGGTAAATCACACTAAATGTCCAAATTTTTCTTGTAACCTTAAGTTTGTAGAAGATCTTCCTCTACATAGCCTCCATCAGCTTGATCCTTCAATGCTTGAATTACCCTTTTTGGGTTCTGTCCTGTGATAAATAGAAAGCTCTCAAAAACAAGTATGTTTTGAAGGTCTTATTGGTTTGTTCTTTGTTGAATAGTCTAACTAAACCACTGTTCCTCCAAATCTTTGACGTCTTTCTATTTTTGAGTAGCTGATTGCGCAAAATCTTTATCACTTGATCGAGAGGATGATTCTTTATGATTTCTTGGAGTTAGTATTATGACAAAGCTTGGATTTGATTGGTATGCCAAAATTTGGTGTCATGTCAGTCATACTGCTCACCATCTCTTTTCATCATCTCTTGAGATGGTCACTTTTGCTATCATCTTCCAAAGTAGGCGCATATTTTGGATCATTAGAAGTTTTCAGACTTCTTTATTGTTTTTCCATCAACATACAATTTAACCTCATTTTGTGCCAGCAACATTAACAATTGAACTAACCGTTATTAATATATCGATCTGTAGTAGATTAACATTTGTTAGTGCGAAGTTACAGTATATTCCTTTCTTAATCACTTTACATTCACTATTCTTTTCTTGGTACGCTTCATAACCTTCTTTCCATCATCACTTGAAGGTTTGGATAATATCATTGAGAACTCTTTGATCTTGAGGAATTATGGGTGGATCAGCAGTTCTATAATTGGTAGCAATATTGTAAGCTTTGACTGGTTTTGTCTCTTGTGTTAGCTTGGGACTCTGCAATATGCAGCAGTCCATAATGGTAGCAAAATGTAATCTTTGACATGTTTTGTCTCCTTTCTAGCTTGACCTGCATTATCACTTGCTTTTGTACCTGCAAAACCATTAGACTGTGTACCTGCAACAATTGGCTCATAATTCATTGTTCTTGTTAGTGCATCAATATCAAATAGCCAATCTGGTCCACTACCTACAACATTAGGTGTACTCTCACTAAACCTAATATGCAAGTTTTCTTCCACTATCCTTGTTCTACTATTGAATACTCTAAAGGCTTTACTATTCAAAGAGTATCCAACAAAGAAACCTTCATCAGCCTTACCATCAAATTTGCCTAAGTGATCTATGGTATTGAGAATGGTAACAGGACACCCAAATGGTCTCATAAAACTTAAAGTTGGTGTTCTACTATGAAAAAGTTCATATGGGGTCTTGTTATGAGGCTTAACTACTAACACTCTATTTTGCACATAGCAAGCAGTATTAACTGCTTCTGCCCAAAAAGTACAGCTAGCATAGTCCTAGCAGCCTTAATTAGTGTCCTATTCCTCCTCTTAACAACTCCATTTTGTTAAGGAGTTCTAGCTATACTAAATTGTCTCAAAATACCCTTCATCTCACAAAACTGATTCATTTCTCTGTTTTTGAACTTAGTTCCATTATCACATCTAATCACCTTAACCTTGTGATCTACTAGATTTTCTATCCCAGTTATAAAGGACTTAAGAATGCCACTAGTCTCATCCTTAGTAGCTAGAAAGAAAACCCATGTAAACCTACTGTAATCATCTGTGACAACTAGGCAATACATTTTCTTCTTAAGGCTTTTTACAAATGTTGGACCAAACAAGTCCATATGCAACAAATGTAAAGGAAGATTGATTGAGTTCTTTGTTTTGGACTTACAAGAGGCTCTGTGCTGCTTTCCCTTTTGACAAGCAACACAGGTTTGATCATTTTCAAAAAGTTTGGAAGGTAAACCTCTTACAAGATTTCCCTTAACCAATTTATTCATGGTTTTAAAATTTAAGTGACCTAGCCTTCTATGCCAAAGTTTAGATTCATCAGATGTGGCTTTTGCAAAAAGGCAAGTTAAACCTCCTTTAGGAACTATATTCTTTAAATCAACACTATACATATTGTTCTTTCTAGGAACTCTAAGTAAAACTTGACTTTCATCAATTAACTTAAAGTTTAGAGATAAAACAATACATTCAGTGTCATTAAAAAGAACATTATTATCTAAAGAGATTAAACTTTAACTCTCTCACAAAATACACATTTTCAAAATCTAGATTACCAGTTTTAATGGTACCTTTTCCTGTGATTTTCCCTCCTTTAGGGTTCCCTCCAAAAGCAACATATCCTCCATCTATCTCTTCATAGTCTGTAAGATAGGACATGTTCCCTATCATGTGCCTTGAGCATCCACTATCAATCACTCCTTGATCCTGTAAATCTATTTGTGGATTGCCCTACACATTAGGTAAGAAAATCAGTTTCTTTTGGGGACCCAAGCCATCACTGACTTGGATCTGCCTTGTGCATCAATATAATCAAACTTTTTTAGGGTGATTGATGCACTGTTATGTTTAGAAACATGGTCTAAAACTTTATTCTTTGGTTTCTAAACCCAACAAGCTGAGGCCTTAACAGCATTAAAATTATTTCCCTTAACAGCATTAACTACTGCTTTTGGCCTAGCAGTATTAAATTTTTTACCCCTAACAATATTAACCCTTTGATTAATATTACTGTTTTTAAATGCTGTGTTCTTATGAATGGGCCTCTTATATAACAACCCGCAATTTTCATCAATGTAAATATTCATCTAATAAATTAGATGCATTGTAATATCCATCTATTATAAATATATCACCTTTTACAAGGAAAATTTTTGCTTGATCTCATTATGCAACATAACTTGCTTCTCTAAAGTAAACGAGCTCACGCAACCTCTATCAATGCCATCTATATCTATGTTTATATCATGTAAATATCCTAATATGTCAAGTCTATATCCTAATATCATTTTTACTAAGTACATTACCCATTTAATGTACTTTTCAAAATGTTATATCAAAACAAGCATTAAACGCTAACGTTTACATCAAAACCCTAATTATATGTTGAGACATCATATTGTTCCAATTTCTTTGATTGCCTCTAGGAATGTATGTGTTTTGCCTATATTGCTCAACTTGTTTTACAGTTTTCCTATCACTTTTTTCTTGTTGTTTCAATTTGACAAACTCTTTCTTAACAATACTAGGCTACTGTATTCTTTTCATTTTTATGGTGAGCACACATCCTCATTCTCATCACTGGACACCTATTTTTTTCTATAATTTGGGGCATCATCATTCTTCTTAACTACCTTAGGCTCTTCTTTACTAGACATAGCTTTACAGTTCTCAACTACAGGCTCATTAACAAACTCATCTAAACCAGTAAAAGACAAGTCAGTAATTATAGGCATGAAATTTCCTGTGTAGGGAGGTGGAACTACATTATAATTTTCATAGCCTAAACCTTTCTTGCAATTGTCAACTATCTGACACTCTATGAGCTTGTTTAAACTTTTAGATGCATGTTCAAATTTATCTACATTAAGTTGAATGCCGTCTTTTTCTTTTTGAACTATTTCAAGCTTCTTTTTAAGCTCTCTAATAGCTATTTCTCCTAAATGAATTTCAAATTTTAATCCCTTAATATCTTGTAAATAAATAGACTCATTTGCTTTATAAACTTTATGTTTTTTCTTCCACAGACTTAACCTGTCTTATAACTTAAAATTGTGACAACTGTGCTTTGAGCAGGTTAGTCAAACTAATAGTATTGACTTGAGCCTCATTATGTGTTTTAATAATATTGTGTTTATGTGATCTTATTTGAGTTTGGTTACCAATCTATTGAGCGTGATCGTCTCATGGTGATTGAAGTTATGGTTGTTAGGGGCATTTCATTTTGGTCACATTTTAGTGACAATGAAAATGATGGTATAATTCTATGTGTGTACTTATTTATTATGTATATGTATACGTATTTATATCACCTTTGGACGCCATTTAGTTGGAAGAGCCCTCAAGAATTTCCTAACATGATTACGACTTGAAAAGGATTTGTCAAGTGCTTCTAAAGATGTAACAATAGTATTAAATCTAGCAAATGCGCAATCAATAGTTTCATCGTCAGAAATGATGAATTGTTCGTATTGTTGAACAAAAAAGTCTATTTTATTATCCTTAACTTGTTTGTTACCTTGATGAGTTATGACAAGAGAGTTTTAAACATCCTTAGCAGTTTTACACATAAATATTCTTTAATATTCCTTTTTAGGCAAAGCATTGTATAAAACCATTTTGGCCTCATCATTTTTAGAAAGCACTTTTTTGTGTTCATCTTTTAGTTTATCATAAGCAATAGTTTCTTCTTTATCGGTTACCAAGTTTATAGTTGTCGGTTTGTAATCACCATTAACAATTACATGCCAAAGATCAATATCTTTAGACTTCACATAAGTTTCAAACCTATTTTTCCAATAGATAAAGCAATTAGCTTTAAAGAGAGGTGGTCTTTCCATAGATTGACCTTCTTTGTAGTTTTTGAATCCATTTGATCGTTTAAATATTTAAAATACTGATGTGTGTTTTTACAAGCTTTAAATTTATAATAACTATAAATATTGATTTTGACTAAAAACAAAACATTCAGGCAAGTATACCCTATTCGAGTGTAATATAGTCTAAGGTAAGTCCAGGTTGTTCCACATGATTTGTAGCAATTCATAGATTGTTTATCAAGTAACAAAGACAAATGATTGTCACGGATCAAATAGCCAAAATATACGTATAAAGCAAGCAAGGAACAATGCATGATCCACATAACATAATAGATAGAGATAGAGCAAGACTTTATATAAACAAAACATACAAGTCATATATGACGGGTAATCATAATAACAAGCATATCTACTAATGATAACATAGAATCCTTTCGGCCTATATACTACATCATCACAAGTGCATTAGGAATGGTTTATATCAAATATGCATACGTAATAATTTCTCCCAACCGGGTCGGTTAACATAAGGAAGGGTCTTAAACATAATTCTACTTGGGTTGTTTATCAATTTACCACATAATTCTCACAAGTATGATATATTTTGAACCATAGATAAATGGTTCAAAATATATCAAGACAATTAACCCTTTTGGCTTATTTCAATTGCAATGATATACCAAAAGATAAACAATGATCCAAGCAAAGATAACATCGAATTCATAAACATATATATTCATAAGTTATAGCAAAATCATCCAAATATTATATCATGTTTCACATATTAGAACAAAGTAAACAATGAACACTACATCATAACCAAATCAATAACTAATTGTTCCCACAAACAACCAACATCCAAACCTACTAAGATAACCCACACTGGAAATCAAGAACACGTTGCCAAATGGTGTGTTTGGTAATGGGTTTAATATAGTAAAGAAATTAGAGATTTGGTGTGAATCGTCTAATCCTCATGGTACGATGTGTTTAGGTTCTAGAAATATGATGTTTAGGGGTCTAGAAATGGTGGTGTTTCAGTGGGAAATCATGGTGGAGAGTGGTGGCAACATGGTGATGAGAAGGGGTGTTTAGATCATTAGATCCTAAGACCCTCACCAAGTTCTCCACCTCTCAAATAAAGATATGTGTTGTGTGTGTGTGTAAGATGTAAGATTGTGTGAGAGATATTTGAAATGGGAGAGCCAAAGAGGGTATTTATGGGATGTTCGAGGGCCAAAACCGCCGCACAAAATATATTGTGCACCACACTTCGGGTGTTAATACTGTCTTCATTTAATGCCTTTAATTCTTTCCACCGCCTTAAAAGTACGCCTCACTTTTGGTAAAACCACCGCACTTTGGGCAATTTTAGCACTTGGCCTTTTTCAAGGTTGTAGATAATTGAATTCTCTTCTCGTGGCTGCTTGAACCAACTAAAACGGAGTGCGTATGACCGAGTTATGGCCAAAACAGTGGACAGGTGTCGGGAAGCGTTCAGTTTGAGTTATTTCTTCGTTTAAGCTTCAAATCATCGTGTATTCTTCCGTTTTCTTCCACAACACGTACCTAGAACCTACAATAGCAAATATACTCGATTAAGTATCGAAAGTTCTTATAATTAACCAATAAATATACATAAAAGCATAGATAACGCATATAAAAACATGTATAATTTGAGCGTTATCAAATACAATATATTTTAAAAAGCTTTAGTAACCTTTCTTTTGATGCCAATTATGGAAAACTAGAAGAGGGGGGGTTGAATAGTTTTACCGATTAAAATTATCTTTTCAAAATTATGGTTTGAGTTTATGTGAAGTTGATGATATTGATTGTTGAACGAGATATGAAGTAAATAGAAAATGCAAGTAAAGAGAGAGCAAGAAAAGATAGAACCGAGACACAAGCATTTATAGTGGTTCGGCTACAAGGACACCTTCCTTGCCCTACTCCATTCCTCGAGTCACCTACTCGAGAGTTTGTAGACACTAGTCACCAATCTCCTTTAACCGACGGAGAAGCCTCACAACGCCGCTTACATCCTTTAACGATACAAAGCTAGATACCGGGTTCTAACAAAGGTAGAACCGACCCGATGTAATCAACTTCTTTTTACAAGGATAAAGAATGATACTACAATAACTAAATGATGTACAAGATACAACAAAGTGATCTTGATATGATGATGGAGACTTGGAACAAGAAAACTTGAGCTCGATCATCTCGTATGCTATTTCGGTAATTTCTTCTGTTAAGAGAATTACCTACAAATGATGTATGAAACTAACTAGATCTGAAAACAAGAAAGATATCAGATTATAAGAGAGATTAGAATGAGAATGGATGAGTAAAATGTCATACCCCCAAATAGGGTTCCTTCAGAATAAGTGTCCAGGGGTGTGACGCTATACATATCTCAAATACAAAGCATAAAGAACGACCTCTAAAGGGGTATGTTTTATAAAATCATAACTCGTTGCATGAATTTAAAAGTAACGAGTCTTACAAACCATTTCAAAGTAATTAAAAACATAGCGGAAGAAAAAATGAAAATGTAGTAGAAGCTTAATAAGTTTTGACAAAGACAACGAGTATGAAAAAATGATAGTCTTGAAATCAGTCGAGGTCACATTGCACATAGACTTCTAATAGCACACCTTGAAAATCTAAGCTAAGCACCTGAGAAAAACATGCTTAAAACGTCAACATAAAGTTGGTGAATTCATAGGTTTAATTCAAACGTAGTTATAGTGGACCACAAGATTTCAAAACCTATGCGACAATTATAACAGATACAACTTCACACAAAAATGTATTTACGTTGCACTAAACTCATGAACCCGAAGCTAATAGTGGAAAGTAGCATGTAAATTGCCATATAAAGATGCCCTCGTAGATGTCCGACCAAAGACCACCCAAACTAGTTTTGACATGAAATACATCCGTTAGCCTATACAGTTTGTTCGTACCCGGCCAGTAAGAATTACCAAACCTGGATGGGGATTATTAGTCCCAATATATCTATTTACTCACTCGTGCTTACTTAACCAGCCAGTCAGTTAAAGGTAATTAAAGGTTCATGATAATACGGGCAATAGTGGTCTAACGCTACTTAGGTAACACGTAAACAAGGGAAAGTATAACGTAAAGTACTTGTGTCCGGTTTAAGAAAATTAAGCAATGTTTCTCACCCCAAAGTTATAAAACATTTATTCAAAATAAGTAAAAGTAGGGCTATGAACTCACCTTGATCGGTGAAGTGAAGTAGTGAAAAGGCTAGAAGAAAGATCACACGAAATCGAACAACGGTACTTGAACACGACCTAAGTGTGACAACCATGACTTGAGCAGGTTAGTCAAACCGTTAGTGTTGACTTATGTATCTGTTGCAATGTATGGGTTATGTGTTATTTGTGTTTATTCGTGTTTATGTGGGTTATGTGAGATTTGATAATCAATCCATTGAGCGTGATCGTCTCATTGGGATTGGATTGGTGTTGGATTTTGTGAAGTTCATTTCGTTCACTTTTAGTGACAAGGAAATAATTTTGGTGATTTAAGCGGTTTCGTGTTAATTGTGTAAGTAATTATTACGTATACGTATTTTTGTGTTAGTGATTTAAGATAAGATTAGGTTTTGGAAGTTGGATTAATGTGGAAAATATGACCTATGAGAAGGGAATGAGTTTTGTAAAATATAAGAGTTTTAATGAAATTTCTAAAAATAAGAAGTATGTTGGTGAAATGAAAAGTTATTTTTAGAAAGTAATTTATAAGCAAAATGGTTTACCAAATTAGCTTGGGTTTTTATAAAAACTTAAGGTATTGAAGGTAATTAATTAATTAATAAAAGATAAAAAAAATATTTTTTTATACATGAATAGTAAAATAAGAATTTTAGGGAAAATAAGGAAAAAAAAGTTTAAAAAGCCTAATTAAACCAGGACTCTAATTAGGAATTATCTAGAATTAGTTTAGGGTCTTATAAATACAAAAAAATAAAATCCCTAACCCCCCCTAGTGCATCAATCGGCCGATCCAAGAGAAAGAAGGAGAAAAAAATTAGGGTTTTGCTTTTTGTGAAGAAAACAAATTCTAAGGTAAGTATTAATTAATCTTTGTTAATTATTAATCATTAATTCATGTAACAATTATTAAGATGGATAATTAGGGTTTCATTAAATCTGTAAATTAATGAGGTTTAATCATATTACAATGATTAGGGTTTAATTAGGATCACATGGGTGCATTCGTTAGGGTTTAGATCGCGTTAAAACTTGATTTAGATTAGAGCAGAATTTAGAGCTATGTTGTTCAGCTGTTATCTCAATGATGATAATAGCTTTTGTCAAGTTTCCGGTGTCTATGATGTAGCTCAGAGAGTCTAGTTTCTAGAACATCTAGCCTCGAAGGTTTTTAAGGTCGGGAAGTCATTCAAACGTTGGTTGCAAGAAAGGTTGTCAAAGCAGTAAATACGGGTCAGATTTAGGTCAAATTACGAGGTGTAAAACCCCCACTTAAAATTTGAATTAGGATTATCCAATCTACAAGAGTTTAGTTCTATGTGTCTATTAAAAATCCCCCAAAGGAGAGCTTCTTATTTGGAGTCTAAATATGGTTTTTAGGTTCAAACTTTTTAGTGTGCGATCAGATCCAAAACTAAGTAGTTAAAAGTTTGATTTTATTTGGGGCACTTAAGAGGGGAAATAAATTAGTGGAAAAATATTGGAGATAGTAAACTCATGATATTGAACCTGTGATTTTTGGTAAAATTTATAAAGCTCAGTAGGTATGGTTTAGAAAATGGTAAATTGAGGTCAAAATTCTGCATTTTCGGGTAAATTGTAGAACTTTGAAAAAGTGTGTAAACAAATTGGTTAATGAGGGTCATGGTGTCGGGGTGACCCATGAGGGTAATAAAACACCTTAGACATCCATTATATGAATGTTACATGTGCTTAAGCTTTTGTCTTAGTAGCGTGTAACACGTGTTGTTTTGTTGTTTAGATTTGTGCTAGTGTTTGTGGAAGCTGCAAAGTAATCAGGTGAGTTTCATAGTCCCATTTTTACTATGTTTTCTTGGGATGGAAATGATGCAAAATATGTTTTGAAATGTTTTAATTGCTGTGATTATGTGGTTTGATTGACGCATGGACTTTTATGTAGCTATTATATATTATGTGCTAAGTGTTATTTGATTTGGATCGTGGGTAACGTTCCTACCCAGTGTTATGTGATTTGGATCGTGGGTAACGTTCCTACCCGTTATTGGTTTCGCCTACTTTGTGGGTAAGATCCTTGGAGGTGATCAACTCCTTGTGATATTGTGTGGATTCGGTACCAAGAGTCTGGAATTTGGAATATCATTCCTCTCCATGACTATTAGTGGAGCGGCGAGGTACGCCTACCTCATTGTTTTGTGGTTTGGATCGGGGGACACGTTCCGTCCCAATGTGATTGTTGTTGAATGCATGTTAGCGTGTATAATAGCCAGCTTAATTGTCCTGCCATGCTTTGTTTTGTTTTTATAATCACAGTAATTTATTTAAATCTTGTATTGGTGTCGTAAAACCTATGACTCTCACCAACCATTGTGTTGACGTTTAAGCATCATTTTCAGGTGAGCGTTATGAAGATACTGAAGTTAATAAAAATGGCTAGAGAGACCGTTAGGCTGCATTGGAAGTTTTCATTTGATTTCGTTTCGTGTTTTGTTTGCATGAATTCTTGAATGTTTTAATAGGTTTGTGAGACATTGTCTTTGTATTGATGAGACTTCTTTTTCATTAATACAAGATGCCGTTCTTTTGTTTTCGGTATTGTCATGACACATCGTGTCTTTTATTTCTAGTTATGCATTTAGTGATTCTCTATTGTTGACACCATTGTGTTGTGATGATATCCATGATGTTACGCCTCGTGTTTCCGCCTTGGCGGGGTGTGACAGATTGGTATCAGAGCCTTTGGTTATAGAGAAGTAGGTGGTTGAGCCTAGACTATAACCTAGGGGTCCTTCATGTAGATGCATTTAGGGCTTAAGTGCTTAATGCTATAACTGCTATGCTTCCCCTCTATTTTTGCATAGCTTATATATCTCGTATTTTGCTAAGTTGTCATTTTAGTTATTTTGTCTTCCATTATCTGATATGATATGTATTACTTTCTTAGTATTTTAGCTATGTTTTTCCCCTACCCGTAAGAAGTCTCGTTGGGGAACCGTTTTCCCAACTGGACTTAAGCGTTATAAGGAGCCTCTTGTGGAACCGAAGGAGATAGGATAGTTGATCGTTTGTTAGATGCGTGTAATAGGGCTGGACCCGTGGAGTCGGGTGATTTTTGCGGAGGCAAAGTCAAACCCAAGTGAGGCCCATCATAAGTTTATCCCATCCTTTACCTCGTCATGTTGTTATTGATTATTTCTTTCGGATATTTCGTATTTTGGGAATTGTTGCGAGACCTTCGTTCCTTTATGTCATTTTGAATTTATTTTGATACAGGTAAGTAGTTGTTTATGGAGCATCCTTTATGTGTTAAGTTAGAGTGGTTTAAGAGGTGCAATGTGGTATATGTGCTTATATGTGAATTATGATTGATATCGGTAATCTTAGAAGTGAGTACATGTGTGAAAGGAGGCACTTATAATTATGGTGGCCAACATAATTATAAAGGCATCACACACGTAGACTTGTGACCATGATTGCATTTATTTGTGTTTGGTTGTAAGATGGTGGTGTAATATGTTTTTTTATTGATATGTGTGATCATGATAAGGATGGTGGTATAGGTAGAGAATTATTCTCTTACCCTAATTGGAGGATATGTTAAGTTGAGTTGTAGATATAGTAAGTTTCCCTTCTATCTAGTATTTGTGGATACCTAGTATTGCTATTATAGAGGTTGCTCGTTTGCTCGTTTTTTTTGTTCGGATTTCTTAAGTCTAAGCTTAGCATCCTTTCATCATACTTTGTTAGTAAGGATACCTGATTTTTCCTATTCGACGTCTTGATGTATATTGGTTGTTCGTAATCTGCTCTTTCGATTATAGGCGCGTTTCGTTAGTTCTTTCGTTACATTGATTACTCGTATGAGTATCAAACGTTTCTTTTAAGCACTAATTGTTCCTAACATATTAGTATGAATCATTACTCCCTTGGTTGTATATCCCTTGGTTTTCGTAACCCGTTGGTGATATGTTAGTATCGATGCTTTTAGGTTTGTTTTGTTGATCGTTATTTTGGATAAGACCTTACGTTTTCTTTTGGGTACGTAACGTCTTGCATGAGTTTTTTTTGTACGAGTTCGTTTGATTTTATTTTGAGTATATGGTTCCTGGTATTTTCTTTCATTTTCAAACAATATAATTGTGTTAGAGTCTGTACGGTGTTTTACGATCCCTTTTGGTATTATGGTGTCTTTTGTTTGAGTAACATATTTCATAATTGATGTCCAATTATAAAAGTCCTTTTGAAGTATTGTGTTAGTGTTTGAGAAAAACTGTGTTTAAAATGATCCTTGTAAATAGAATATGTTTAAATGGTCTATGCAAATAGGATATGAAAATTGTTGAGTGGTTAAATAAATTTTATTTTATTATAAAAAGCCGGTTTAAAGTGATTCATAGTGGTACGGTACGATACACCATTAGATAACCATCTCTAGATTTTTATAACAATCATAATGAATTTTTCAAAGATTACATTTAAGACAATTTCATTATTATTTAAAATGATTTTTATACTTAAAGTGACTTTCTTAATTTAAATCGATTTTTATAAAAATATTATTTAATTTGGTCTTTCGAGTAAAATCGATAATTGGTATAAGAATTTCCGTCTTTAATATAGATTTTTTTTATGTGTTCATTTGTCGTGGTACGCTTGTTGGTTTTCTTCGTTGCGTTTTCACTCGGTGCATATACGTATTTTTTTATTTTGTTTCAAAGGATTCTTATGTCATTTGACCCATGTGAGTCCCTAACTGAATAGATATTTGCAGCCTACTAAGGGTGATAGCCAACTTGTATAAATACAGTTAGACTATATAGAAACACTGACTATGAATAATATGTGCTAATGCGGAATCTTAACACAAGTACTAAGAAGAACAATGAAAAACTAAATAATGATTTCTATTAATCTGCTTTGAGTGATTATAGATTACTAACTATAAAGGTGATGAGATACTTCGGGTTCATGGTAAACGTACTCAAGGAGTTGTGAAAACCTTATTGAACATGAAGGTAGATGAACCAAAATTAAGTGATATTTCCATCGTACGATATTTTGTTGATATGTTCTGAAAGACTTGTCAATGACCACCATAACGACAAGTTGAGTCCGCATAGATTTAGTTCCTGAAGCGACGCCAGTCGCGAAGTCTCCATAACGTTTAGCACCCTTAGAAATGGCAAGAATTGTCTGAACAACATCAAGAGTTGCTAGACAAGGTTTCATACGACTAGTCATTTTCTGTGGGGTATGCCACCAATGGGTTTTGTTAAGATGAGAAGCATGTTGTTCATTTGAAGTTCGTGTTGGAATTATGAGGACTGGAGAACAGTTGTTATGCTAGTTTACATAAGAGGGAAGCAGTGTAGAAGTGGGAAGTAACTATGACTACCATCCGAGATATGTTACTTCACTTAGGGATTGGACAGGTTACTTACCTTCATTACATCGCATACTTTTCTAGATTGTTAAATCACTTAACTTCCCTAACTAAGAGGGAATCAGAAGTATGAGTGGGGCAATAGAACGAGAATAAAAAAAGGGAAGAAATAAAAAAAGGCTTTCTAGACTTGAAGTATGATTGTGTGCTGCTTTGATAATTCAAATGTAGTGGTTGATGCGTTGTGTAGAAAGGGAGGAGTGTGCAAACTAAGAGAGTAAGAGCAATGTATATGATATCAGTCAAATGTTATGGACAAGGATATGGACTACTCTCTGTGTGACCGTCCAAGGTAGAGAACGCTGCCAGCAGAAATGCTGCGTGACCTGGACAAACTAATGGAAAAGAGGCAAATGATGGTTAGTACTTTATGGATTAAAATTTTTAGTGGTATAAGTATGAAATTCGCTACCATCAGGAAGGAGACAAGTGAAAACCTAGTCATGTTTCTAGCAATGGTTCTGACCCACTTCTGTATGGAGAGTAAGAGGAATGATAATGGCAGCCCAAAGTGAGGCGTTTCAAGCTAATGAGAAGCGTTGCATTAATAGGGCTTCATGGTTAGGTTCAACAGATGGAAAGCAAAGAAGTTGAGAGTTTGTACTTTTATGTATTGTATTTAGGTTCATTGGTTGGAGTGTAATGGGATGGGGCCCATTGCATCAGGTATGTTTGTAACACTCGGGGTGGATAAGACGTACTATAAACTTTGGAACATGTATTGGTGGCCCATGATAGAGAAGGGATTTAGCTATCTATGTTAGCAATTTCGGACTTTTTTAAAGTGGTGAAGGTTGGCATATGTCTAAGACTTTTAGCTTGTGCAATAGCCTGAGAATTGCATGAAATGAGTAAAATCACAATGGATTTTATAACTAAATTGTCTAAGGTCATGTAGTGAGTAGATGTGATTGGAGTGATGTCGATAGAACTGATCTCAGTTAGCTTTCAATTTTCTAGCTATCTCGAGAAGATTTCAAGATGTGAAGTTCGCAAAGATTTATATTGATGAGATAATAGCAAGGAATGAAATTCTGGTGATAATCAACTCAGATTGAGATGGATGATTTACCTCATGGTTTTAGCAGACGCTAAAGAAAGTATTAGAGATATGATGGATTTGAGTACTGGCTTAGCATCCTCAAGCGGTATGGGACAA
Organism: Tanacetum coccineum; assembly: GCA_026074375.1. Lineage (NCBI taxonomy): Eukaryota > Viridiplantae > Streptophyta > Magnoliopsida > Asterales > Asteraceae > Tanacetum > Tanacetum coccineum. Next base: position 11,046 of record BQNB010020935.1, on the reverse strand, counting down.
AGTGAACGTTTATGAATTCAGACTTTGGGATGATTTTATTGAGGGAATGTGTTATTGATTTTTGTTGTAGTTTATTCATTCGAGCATTTGATGTACTCCGTTGGAAGCTTTGTATGGAATGAAATGTAGGTCACCTATTTTATGGGCTGAGATTAGAGAAAGTAGTTTGTTTGGACCTAAATTGGTTCAAGAAACAACTAATAAAGTGGTGTTGATAAAAGAGAAGCCCAAACCGGCGATAGAGTGTCAAAAGAGTTATGTTGATAATAGGCGTAAGCCGTTAGAGTTTGAGGAGGGTGATCAGGTGTTGTTAAAGGTGTCTCCATGGAAGGGCGTAGTGCATTTTATGAAAGAAGGGTAAGTTTAGCACTAAGATATGTAGGGCCATTTAAGATTCTTGAAAGAATCGGTTCAAGTGCTTATCGGTTAGATTGCCTTAAGGAATTGAGTGGAGTACATGACACGTTTCATGTGTCAAACCTAAAGAAGTGTTTGGCGGATGCTAGTTTGCATGTGCTATTGGACGAGATTAAGGTTGACAAAACTCTTCATTTTGTTGAGGAACCTATAGAGATAATGGACCGTGAAGTTAAGAGTTTAAAGCGTTGTAGGATTTTGCTTGTGAAAGTTTATTAGAATTCAAAGCATGGTCCCGAGTTCACTTGGGAGCGCGAAGACCATATGAAGTCTAAGTATCCTCAGTTATTTGTTGATAGTGCTGTTGAATCGGCTAGTTAAATCTCGGGACGAGATTTCCTTAAGGAGGGGATAATGTGACAACCGTGATTTGAGCAGGTTAGTTTAAACCTTTTGAAATGGCTAAGAGTTCCTTTTTATGTGTGTAAGTGTTGTGCTATGTGAATTTATGTGGGCTAAGTGAGTTAATTATGTGTTTGATATCATTTTGAGGTATATGGGTGATATTGGCTAAAATATACATATTTTGTACCCGTAAAATACTATAAAAGGACTAAAAACACTAAAATATAGATAATTATGTTGCAATATTGTTTTGTATTGTGTTTTTATATATGTCTTAAAGTAAAAAGGGATTGGAAAACGAAGCAATAAATGGTACATTTTCTCGGGTGACTTTCGACGACGTTTTCACATTTATCGAGGTCCAAACGAAGTCATGAATATTCCTCGATCACACCATTGGAAAGAGCACGAAAAAACAAGTCCAACGGTACCGGCCTTTTATATTTAAACCTTTTTATTTTGAACATTTTTCGTCCCTGTTTGAACCTTTAGTTATAAATGACCAAACCAAGTAAAAATAGGGTTATATATTAAACCTTTACATATATATATTAAAGTATGCACTTGCCCACGGACTAGGTAGTGCATTGTGCTCATTATTACTATCGAGGTCGAGATGTTCGAACCCCCTGGACTTGCCTCAGTGGGGAGGTTTTTCCTCTTATGGACTAGTGGTCCCACTCTGGTGATGCCACTTGTCGACAACCGACCAGGATAACCGATCCAGACCCGACCCGGGACCCGGAACTGACCCCGGCCCAATACCGTCTCGACCCGGCACAATTCCCGTCCTGACCCGGCCCATGACCTGACAGCCCAACAGATTGAATAGCGGTCAACACGGTTGACCGGTGGTTGACGGTGGTCCGGCGGTGGTCTAGGTGTGTAAAGGTTTCTTTTATAATCACTAATCCCACTGGTTTCGCCTCCGTTGAAACATCGTTGACCATCGCGTTGATCGGTGAGTCCGATCGGTGGTCTGGCGGTGTTGACCTTCGTTGACGCGTTGGAGCACAGTTTACTAGTGTCGGCGGGGTTGTCCAACGGCTTGGTGTTCCTTATTGTGAACAGTTGTTTACGCCACGTGGCACTCGACTCTGGTGGTGACACGTGCCATCTAATGATGGTCGTGTTGATTGTACAGGTGGCAGGTACAGAGGTACGAGGTTATGTAACACGTTCAGTACGAGGTACCTGTTCTGTGGTGGGCACAGGCTGGACCTATTTTTTCCCAGATGGGTGAAACGTCGGCACTAGCAGTTGTGGTCGTCGAGGGTATGTGGCAAGTCAGTACGAGGTAGGCGTGTGCCAATCATGGGCAATAATGAGGAGGTTGGTAGAGTGCAAAAAGACCAAAATACCCCTAGATCGAGCAATATGAGTGAATGGAGGCTTAAAAGGACGAAATTGCCCTCACCCACTTTGGGCTTAATAAAATTAAGGTCGCAAAAATCATTAGGGGGGGGGATTAGTGTTGGATTTTAGAGAGAGAATTTTTAGTGTGTATTTTTTTTTTTTTTGTTTATTTTGTTAGTCGTTATGGTTAATAGTTGATTAATTACTATTTAGTGTTAGTTATTTTGGAGTAGTATAATTTAGTTTTTAGCGTCTATGTTAAGTTTTTTAAGCTTATTATTTGCTTATTGTAATCAACTCCTTGAGCTTATTAATGAAGATGCTTTTTATTAAAGGTTTGTTTTGTTAATGTTTTTATTTTTATTGCTTATTTCTTATGCTTATTTTCTACTAATTTTTCTTTTGATATTTCCTATAAGGATCAGCTTAATAGCTTATTGTTTTGATCCGATCTTCTTAAGCTTATATTTAATAAGCTACTTCCATAGCTTATTTAGACTAGCTTATTTTATATTGTTTTCGATTTAGAGCTTTTCGAGTGAGCTTATTTTTTGATTGCTTAATTTTATTCAAGTTTATTTTTTTTTCTTTTCTTTATATAGATCTAATCCTTAATCATACCCGATCCGAGTTCACTTGATTGAACAACTTAGTTTCGGGTGGATTAGATCTAAAAATAACAGATCTTATATTTTTAGCTTATTTTCTAGCATAAAATTGTTGCTTTTTAATTCTAGCTTATTTTTCTTAGATCTAAATCTTTAAATATACCCGATCCAAGTTCACTTGATTGAACACCTTAGTTTCGGGTAGATTTAGATCTAATGTTTTTATCTTTTAGCTTATTGTCGTTAGAATAAATTTTAAAATAGCTTTTGCTTATCTTATTTTTTTTCTCTTTTCTTGTCTTTACTTTTTCAAAAATGCTTATTGTTTGATTAAGCTCGATTTGAATGCTAAAAAGGGTGTCATGAGTCTCCTACTCGACTTATTCATTAAGTCTTGAGCACCTTTATCTTCGAGAGCTTATCATTTAGCTTATTTAGTCATAAAGTTCTAAACTTTACTAGTTTTTCTTATAGCTTATTAAGCTAGGGCTTATTTCGAAGGGTA
>BQNB010020934.1:52741-64875 GCA_026074375.1 Tanacetum coccineum | reverse complement strand
AGGTTTTTGTTTATAAGTGCAATGATTGTCTTGTCTCGTTGTTGAAATATCATTCCTAGATTTAGGCGGTACTTCTTCCTAAAACCTAGATTTGGTAATTTTGTCATAATTAACCACATCCGCATAAAGTATTCATGGTTGATTATAATCTATCTTAGGAGACAATAATGGTGATCTTATCGAATCCTAGTTCATTGAGACTTTAGTAACTTACTGCTTAACGGCTCTTTATATACTAGTAGTCCACTATCCAGATCTTTACCTAAGGAATCAAAATGTCATTCATTAATCCTAGGTTACCTGCTAGTTTAACTTGTTCACTAAACCAAAGGCAAAGACAGGTCAATATTTGTTATCCCATTACTCTAGATATATAAATTGTAGATACGGAGAGCTATCCCGACGTCTAGCTAATGCTCTATACATATTCCTAGATCCAGTTGAATGATAGGTCGCATACTTAAGCACATAAATGAGTATAAATTGATAAACAAGATCAACACAGAACGAATAAGATATAATCAAAATAAACATAAACCAAAGATTAAATTATCATAAACATGGCTAATACCTAAAGGTATTAGCCAATAGCCATTGTAACTATATAAATGTCATAGATGAACGATTAAAGTAAATAAAACCGAACGCGTATTTAGAGTATAGAGATTACAAGGGTTTTTCTATGGACTAAAGCACTTTATAGGACCTTATTGGCTTCTTAGATCTTCTGAAAATCAAACTTGGTGGTTAAAAGCATAACTAAAACTGAGTTTAGGGTTTTGTATTTATAGAGTCTGGAAAAAGGTCAATATGTCGTATTGGCCGATGTAGGATAGGGTGTATTGAGGTATTTAGCGTAGGCTCCGTGATTATAATATTCCAGAATATTCATCAACCGCCTCTCAATACGACGTATGAAAGCTTCTGGATACGGCGTATAGAGTCTTCTCGTCATGGATGTCTTTGTGATGTTAGGGCACGGATACGCCGTATCTTCTTGATGGATACGGCGTATTGATGTAAAACCAATTGGTTCTTCTTCGTTGACCAAATTATTATATATGACGTATCGTTGATTTGGATACGGCGTATTCTTCAAAGTCAAGCAATGGTCTTTTAGTTCGTCAAAGTCTTGGATATGGCGTATGCCTCTAGAATGATATGCCGTATAGGTTGTCAGAATCAAAGGACTTTCTTGAATTTCATGTGTGCTAAAAAATGCGTCCCTTTTAGCTAAACTTTACCAATTGCTCGATAATTACTGCAAATGCGTCCCTTTTAGCTAAACGAGCAATTTAGCTGGGATAAATAATGCTATAAATTAGACGTTATTTGATGTCATCAAATATCTCCCCACTCGAATCCTACTTGTCAGCAAGTAGACTTTAGAAAACTTATGAAAATGTATCCCAAACCAAGGTTTAAGATTTTTCCTTTAAGCAATTTTTTTGTTTGATTACTAGCACACAACCAAACACCTCACAAAAAGGGAAAATGAAAACACTCAAACCACTCAACTAATCTATGTGGTAACATTTAAGTACTTCGCTCAATTGCTCGGTCGTGACGAGTATTCTATCATAAGCTTGGCAATGATACACATCTCACTATTAAAGCTAAGGAGTAACAAGTCTAAAAAGGTAAATTGCGTTTAAGGTTTAAGGGTTGATCATTCTTTTCAATCTCTATCGATACTAATATTCCAAAAAATGTGACAAAATGACAAATGCACGCCTAAATCCATGACCGCGACACTTCCTATTGCTTAGTCCTTAACTCGAATAAGCTAAAGAATAAGATCAAGTAATCTTTACCAATAGTAGTAAACCAACAAGGCCGACAAAATCACATTTACACATCCAAATCCATGAAATAGACATACATGATTGCTTAGATCCCCATTCGAGTAAAACCAAAGGTTAGGATAAAGAATGATATAGGGGATGAGATAACTAATCCTTTCCTAATAGTAATACACCAACAAGGGCGAAAATTGGTGTAAATATAAAACAAAACAAAGGTTGGGGATTAGTCATGGGAAAATTGGTGTAAATATAAAACAAAACAAATAGATTAAGTCTAAACAGATAAGGAACAATGTTGCTAGCTACTTTTCTGACCATACCCATAAATTAGACTAACTCATGCTTCTCATGAAAACAACCTTAGTTGGTGTTCCCATCACATTTAACTCTCGATCATCCATAATATACATACTATACAACAATAGTGGCGATATCTACCACTTGATACATGAAAATACATAGTTGGTTTATATTGCGACCAACTAAAAATATACAACAAAACTTTACATCGTTGGTTTATAACACGTACCAACGAATAATCGAACATCATAAATAATAGAATCGGTTAAGCTTAGACGAACCAATTATCTCACAAACCTCTCCTCTTTTTTTTCTCTCTCTTTTTTTCTATTTTTTCAATTTTTTTTAACATAAACTAATAAACTGAATAAAGGTGTTTTTTCACCACTTCACGAACATGATAAATCTGAATAATTAATATCCGATCATACTAGTGAAAGTAGTAACTATACGAGCACTAAGATAAACTACTTTCACAATCCCAATTGCATTGTGCAATTTCCCGACCTAACTATAGATAGAAAATATGCATTGCGACAGGAAATACAATACTTTACATAAAAGAAACTAGCAACCGATTAAGGACTTAATCTACAGGGTAAGCTAAGGTGTAAGGGTGTAACGAAACAAAATTTAGTGTAACAAAAGAAAGGAATGACTCAATAGGTCTTTTTAGGGGTATCTTACTCTAAAAATGAGATTAAACAAAATTTATAGTGGTTCGGCTACGAAGCACCTCTTCGTTCCTACTCTACTCCCTGAGTACGCCACTCAAGATTTCACTATGTCAACAAGCTCCCTTTAGGCGGAGAAAACCGTTTACATGTCGCTTACTTTCTTTTCTGACACTAAGCTAGATGTCGAGTCCTAATCTTAGCTAGAACCAATCTAAGACTTCACTAAGTCTTTACACACTCACAAGATATATACTCTTGGATTGACACACAATCCAAATCATAAATACACAATTTACACAATTGGATCTACACATAATCCAATTTACACAACAACACAAAGTTAATATAATAAAGACTTGTGATCTTGAGGAGGAAGAATGAGAACACTTAATAACAATTCGTATCTAGAAGAATATGATTGTTCTTCTCTTGCACTTGATTAGAAGAAGAAGGGAGGAAGAAAGAATTAATCACTTAAAACAAGATCAAGGTATGTTAGTGATTAAGATATGTGTTTTAGAAAGAAAGAAAGAAGAGAGAAAAGTAGATCTGAGAAAATTCATGGCAAGAGGTTCTGTTTTTCATATGGGGTAGCCCAGTATTTATAGGAGACAAAAAGAGTCGTTGTGTTGGCGGCGGTCCCGGCAGTCCCAAATATATTAGGGGGCCGCCAGGTATATAAGAGGGCCGCCGTAGACTACGCTCCTCTTTTTGTCTTTTTGTGGGGAATGTGTTATCTGTTTTAGAACCTTCCATTTTGGGGGGAAAATTTTGATTTCAAATTTATTATTTTAATAATACATTTCTTTTATAAATAAATATTTTATTTTTATATTTTTATAAAAACACTTTTGTAGAAATGTAAGGTTTAAGAAAAATATTTTTTTAATCACTAATCATGTTTAATGATTTGTTTATCCATACCTTAAGTGATTAATCTTAGAAATAAAATTTTACGGCTAGTAATTTATAAATTTTTATTTTTATCGTAAATGTTTTTATATTTTGTTATTATCAAAACATCAAGAGGTCCAAAATATAAATAATGTTTTTAGACATTATTTGTATTAACAATCTCCCCCTTTTTGATGATGACAAAATATAAACTCATTTAGTATAAAATTAGAGGTTTATAAAATACTAATGAGTTTAATTCTATTTCTCCCCATTTTTGTCAAATCCAAAAAAGGTTGATCGTCGAATTGTAGTATAGGGAAAGAAATCGACGATTAAAGACTCCCCCTTGATGTTTGCTCCCCTCTCGTTCGGGGCACCAAGGGATCAATCTTACGATAATTTGTTTGCTACAAAACAAGGTTAGATGTACAAGTGCAAGCCAACATAGCATGACAAATATCTCAATATTATAATCCACACTTTTGGAAACTCATAAATAAAGTTCATTTAAATTCTAAGAAGAGCATATATACCCATATAGGACAGTATATGAAGATACAACATATTAAATCATCTAATAGAAGGAAACTAGTAGATTATTCTTGATGTTTAGGAGAGATTTTAAGGGGAACTGATACTGATGGATGATGGGAAAAGGGTTGTGGGCCCAATGACGAGAGATTTGATTCGGTTAAGGTCATCTTTTAAGATATTGAAGATTTTACGAGTTCCCAAGCAACAGTGACAAAAGTCCGAATGAAAATTGACTTGGTCTAGACAAGGAGGATGAGTGAATGATGAGGAGGGAAGTAAAATATAAGTTAACTCAATTGCATGTTGAATGTTGATTTCAAGAAGATTTGAAAGGTGTCGGAGTTCATGCAAATGGTTTTTACTATGATTTTGAGTAGAGATTTATGGAAGTTAGAAAGAGGATGTAGGATTAGATGAATTAGGAGGAGGCAAAAGAGTGGTATCAAAAGATTGGAGAGTTTGGTAGAGATTTAGGTAGTGAGTTGCTTGGAGATAGAGGAGGTGAGGAAGATGAGAGAAGGTTTATTGTTATATGAGAATTGGTTAGAGTCCTATTTGGTGGAGGTGGAGGTGGTGATGGTGGAAGATTGTAACTTTGTTTCCAAGGTTCAAGAATTGCTCTTTTGGGTTTTCGTGAGTAGTCACGAGGAGATTTGTTAGAAGATGACATTAAGACTTTGAGGAGATGTTTATAAGAGACATGGTGATTTGAGATGAAAAAGAATGATGTTTATATAGAAGAATTTTAGGAAAGGCTTGGTTTTGTTGGAAGAGAGTTCTAATGAGTGTTTAGTTTAGAAGGGAAAGGACAGCTAGACCTAGGAAGAATAGGGTCAAAGTTGCAGACAAGGAGGGGACAAGAATATTTCATGTTTCTCTTGATGGCGGTCCCTTATATTGGTGGTGGTCCCATATATATTAGGGAGACACCCAACATTTAAGGGGACCATTTTCTGGAGATTCATGAAATTTTTCAGAAGTTCAATCCTTTTTCAGAGTGGTTAGTGAGAATTAGAAGAGCTATTATGGCATTTCCATCACTTTAAGAATCACATAATATATCTAAAGAAGAAGAGAAATCATGTAATGTAGCCAAGTTTAAGCATATAAATGACTTAAAGGTTTATTAAATGTCGCATAACAAGTATGAAATAATAATGTAGACACATTATACACGTACTTGATTATCCATGATAGAGGTTAAGATAGTATTACATAGTAATATTAATAGTACGTATCCCTAGCAATAATTCTAGAGGAATATTTCAACCATCATTTGAGTCAACACTTGAAATTTCTTCAGAGGATATGTAGTTAATTGATTTGAGATGAGTAGGATGAACCCAAGGTTTCATGGATGGCCAGTATGATTTGTATTTTGATTTTCATAGATGAGGATTAATTTTGATGATATGTTCATATAGATAATTTAGAATCATTCCATATGGCATTAGAGAATTCGATTGATTTTTAATCTTTTCAACTCGTTTGGTTAGAAAGTAGACAAAGTTGAAAGGAGTATTTGTTAAGATGCAATACATCATGTGACATGATGATGCAGGAAGAAATGGTGAGTCATTTTGAGTGCCAAAGGCAAAGTTGAAAGGATTATGTTTGGAAAAATTGTTTGTCCGGATTTTTGAGGCATTGTTACCTAAAATGAGACAAACACAATCATATTTTAATGTCTTATGCTTGTATTGAAGTTTTGAGTTCGTGCCTAGTGTGTGTCTATATGCAACAAATGTGGAGTAACGATTAACTCGACCTAAATATAACATCCTAAGAGTTAACCCAAACGCTCCTTAGTTTGATTTTGCTCAACCAAACAAGTCGAAAAATACATATGAATTATGTATCTCGAAATTTGTTCATGAGATCATTATGCATGTGTTTGAAAACATTTTTGGATTGGATTAACAATGCATAACAACAACTTTATTATGTTCCTAACGTGAGTGATTTGAAAATAAAATTAGGGTTTTGGTTCAAAATTAATTTTTCGTTTAATCTTACTAATGTATGCAAATCATATGTCTACGGGAAGCATATTTGTTGTACATTGTTTCCTAGTAGTCTTAATTGTATAACATTGAAAGAAAAATTAAAAATCCCCAATTTCAATTAACCTTAGACTCAAATTAAAAGAAAATATATGAAATGACTTACAATTGATGATCTTTGTGATGTTAAGATTGATTATTAGTGTTGATTTGATCTTCAATTGATGTTTTAATGGTTGGATTTGAGTTTTGGTGGGTTTTTGTGCGTGTTCGTCAATGGCAGCAGATAAAGGAGTGTTTATTTTTATGTTTTGAAATTTTTTGTTTAAGTGTTCCATATTATGGTCAGCTGTTGGCGGTCCCATATCTCCTGGCGGTCCCAAATATATTGGGGGGCCGCCTATATAGGGGCCGCCCTCAGTAAAGGGTTTTTTATTTGAGTTTTTAACAAAAAATTAACAAAGAGGAGTGACATTTTAATTTGCATTTCGCGAATTAAAAATGATTAAAGTACTTCGGATGAAGTATTCAAGTTGTCATGACACGAAACACGGACTAGAATCGAAACTAGAAGAAGGAGAAACGGACACATAAGGTTTATGAAATATGTTCCATCATTCCTAAACCAAGACGTAGATAGTTAAACAATTCACATTTAAGGGGTTTAGTAAGGATGTCGGCGATGTTGTCGATGGACGGCAATTTTTCAATTAAGATATGTCCTTTCTGGACATTATCGTGAAGAAAGTGGTGACATATTTCGATGTGTTTGGTACGAGAATGTTGCATCGGGTTTTTGCTAAGGTCAATCGCGCCTTTGTTGTCGCACATGATGGGAACGTCGTTGAGTCGTATGTTGTAGTCGATGAGAGCATGTTTCATCCATAGTGCTTGTTGACATGAATTTCCGACGCTTACGTATTTGGCTTCGGTAGTGAATATAGCAAGAGTGATTTGTTTCTTCGAGAACCAAGATGTCAAACAACATCCCACGAATGTACAAATACCGCTAGTGCCCTTTTGGTCCACATAATCTCCCGCATGATCAGATTCGGCATATACTACGGTTTCTATACCGGTCCTCTTAGGATACCATAATCCTAAGTGCGTAGTGCTTTTAATGTATCGCAGAAAGAATAAACTTTAAACGCTTCTAGATGAAGGTTTTGGGAGCCTTTTTAAAGCGGGGCACCAAAGGCAGACACTAAACATGATATCGGGCCTACTTGCCGTTAGGTATAATAAACTACCTATCATGCCTCGATACTTGGTACTATCTACCGACTCACACTCTTCATCTTTCGTGAGTTTAGTATCGAAGGACATGGGGTTTTCATTGGTTTAGAATCTTCTAGACCAAATTTCTTAAGCATTTCTTTAATATACTTAGATTGATTAAAGAATATACCGTCTTCCATTTGTTTAATTTGTAATCTAAGGAAGAAGTTAAGTTCACCCATCATGCTCATCTCGAACTCATCATGCATGATTTTGGTAAATTCATCACATGTCTTGACAAGTCGAACTGAATATAATGTCATCGACATATATTTGAACAATGATGAGATTTGAACTTTTTCCTCTTAGTAAAAAGCAGTGTTAACTACAATCCATTTTATATTCATGTTTAATAAGAAAAGCTTTTATATCTATCATACCAAGCTTGTGGGGTGCTTGTTAAGACCATATAAAGCTTTCTTTAATTTATAGAACATGATGCGGTTTTTCGAATCAATGAATCCAAACAATCCCAGAGGTTGTGCCACTATACCTCTCTCATTGATAAAACCGTTTAGGATGCTCTTTTTGCACCATTTGGAAATTTTAAAATCTAAGTGCACAATGCATAGGCTAATAATATCCTAAAGATTCAATCTAGGCAACCGAGGCATAAGTTTTCAATCATACATCGATCCCTCTTTTGGTTGTAGTCCTTGAGCACTAACCCTTGCCTTAATTTTGAGAAACATACCGTTCTCGTATAACTTTATTTCTAACAACCCATTAGTTCCTAAAATTGTAATAATTCTTAGGTTTGTGGAACTAACTCCCAAACGTCGTTAGCAATGAATTGATTTAATTCTTCTTGCATGGCGACTATCTAACTTTCATCTCCTAAGGCTTCATTCACATTCTTAGGTTCTATAGTTGATATAAAATAGTAGAAGTTACTTTGGTTCTGGGCTTGTGATCTAAGGGTTCTTTGGTTAAGGTTTCCTATAACATTTTCTAAGGGATGGTTCCTAGATTCCTTAATATTGACTATTTCATCAATCTCTAATGTTTCATCCTCAACAACATTTTCTAGGTTTTTCTTTTTGATTTCCCTAATAGCTTCTTCTTTATATAAGGCATCATCCACCAAGGGTGATGTCTTAGAGGGTGGAGGAGTTTCATCGAATGTCACGTTGAGTGATTCTTCGATTTTCCTAGTGTGTTTATTAAGAATGATATAGGCTTTACTATTTTGCGAGTATCCTAAAAAGACACCTTCGTATGACTTTGGGTCAAACTTGGTAAGGTAGTCTTTGGTGTTTAAAATGAAGCACTTGCTTCCAAACACTCTAAAATAGTCAAGAGTAGGTTTCCTACCTCTCAAGATTTCATAAGGTGTTTTTCCTAGGATGGCTCTAATTAGGATTCGGTTGAGAATGTATGTTGAAGTATCTACGACGTTACACCAAAACTTTTATGGTAACGATTGCTCGTTCAACATGGTTCTACTCATTTCCTGAAGTGTCCTATTTTTCCTTTCAACCACGCCATTTGATTGAGGAGTGCGTGGAGCCGAGAAGTTATGAGTAATACCATTGGCATTACAAAACTCTCCAAATTGCACTTCATTATCAAATTCTCTACCGTGGTCGGTTCTTATTGACACTATTGTACATCCTAATTGGTTTTGGATTTTCTTACTAAATATTTCGAATTGATCGAAAGCTTCGGTTTTATCCTTATGAAATCTAGTCCAAGTATACCTAGAGTAGTCATCTACTATGACTAAGGTGTAGCGGTTTCCTTCGTAACTCCGTATGGCAGATGGACCAAAAAGATCCATGTGGAGAAGTTAAAAGCATCTAGTTGTTGAGACTATGTTCTTAGCTTTGTGACTAACGTGAGCTTGTTTTCCAATTTTGAAAGCAACACAAAAATGTTGATCAAACTTAAGCTTAGGTAAGTTTCTAACTAATTCCTTAGAAGCTAACGATTGAATGAGACGCATATTAGCGTGACCTAATCTCCTATGCCATAATGTGGAGTTTTCATCAATCGTTGCAAGACATATTTTGTCTTTTGGCTTATTTCCTAATTTCATCACATACAAGCCTTTCTTCCTAATACCTCTACCTATGACTTTACCGTCCTTAGTGATTTCACTATCATGTTTAGAAAAAGTTACTCTACACTTATTATCACATATTTGTCCTATACTTAGCAAGTTAAATCCTAAATTATCAACATGTTCTACATTATCTATTTTGAGAGAGTCATTAGAAATCGTACATTTGCCAATGATGTTACCGCGAAGATTACTACCAAAAATGACGTTACCTCCATTGTATGCCTTGTAAGTGGAGAAGAGCTTTCAGTTGCCCGTCATGTGTTTGGAGCATCCACTATCCTTGATCCATTCGTTGGGCTCCAAGTCGACTCTAAGGCATATATATTTATATAAGACAGTAACTCAAACATTTGGTCCCCAATATCTCATGGGTCCAAAGTTGTTAATGCCAAACATCCCTTGCATTTGATGTAATTAGTTGGAATGTGAGAACGGAAGACACATTTCCCATGTTATGTAACTTTGATATGGAAAGTTGTTCCAACTTACGGGAAAGCCATGAGGTTAGTTTTGTCGACAAACATGTCTTTTTGGTTACGGTGTTTTAGGACGAGAATAATTATTATTGACTTTTCTAAGAGGTGGAGTTTTTGATCTAAAATTGGTTTTTGAAAATCCAACTCCGGGATTTGTCAATGGTTTATGAAATTGTTTGACTTCATTGTCACTAGCCACAGGAATTTTGACTTTGTTTACAATTATGTGTATAGATTTTTGAAAAGACACACTTTTCTCAGAACCAGGTATAACACCCCCATTTTTGACATATAGCAGCGGAAGCTAATCTAGGGTATTATTTCATAGTACAACAGTCATAATCATAGAAAATGACTCAAAAGAGACGTTTTTAAAAAATAAGTTATCATTCATTATTTCATCAGAGTTTTTACAAATAGAGGTCCTAAAATCTACATGAAAACATAAAGATTGAATGATAACAGTTTAGCCATCTTCAAGTCAGTGCCACTCCGTGCCATAAGTTGCTCAAATACCTGAGATAAACATGCTAAAAAGGTCAATACAATGGTTGAGTGAAATTAATAGGTTTATGTTAAACAGTTTGAATACAGGTTCAATAGTGGGTTACGTTGTTATACACCCATAAGTGTAATAATTGCAATGAGTACAATTATTATAGAAAACAGTATTATTGCCCTAAGCTCATGCACTGAGACCTTGAGATAATCAATAATCACAATAAGTTTCCCCAACGGGTGTCTTTGCCAAACACCCGCACAGTGATTCAAATGAAGTGTGTTTGGTTACCAGAAAGTATATAGAGAATACTAAAATGAAAACTAAAGTAAAGTAAAGACACAAAGTGTCATAACAATACCCAAAACCTAATGGTGTCTTTATTAATGAGAAAGAGGTCTCATCAATAAATGACATGCAAAACATAATCCAAACAATTCATGCAAACGCATTTATTCAAACAGAAAGCATAAATAAACTCCAAGCATCCTACGGTCTCTTCTAGCCACTTTGCTCTATCTTAGCACCATTAAACTCACCTGAAAATGATGCTTAAAATGTCAACATAAAGTTGAGCAAGAATAATAGGTTTACGACATACAACAATATCCAAAATAAACTTTTAATTAGCTGCTGCAATTACCAAAACAATTCATGATAACAATTAACAACAACGAGACGGAACGTGCCCACGATCCACAATCATTCCAACTACATATGTGCGCTACATGGCCTCATATTAGCTCATGGAATCTTACCACCGTCACACCTCGTTTTGCATATTGGGATCCACAATACCAAACATATCATATCATAACATAACGCAACAGGACGGAACATGCCTACGATCCAATACACATAACTATAGCAAGCTTAAAAACATTTTAACACGACAACAAGCATCATTCTCACCCCAAAATAACATGAGAAAAAATGGCTATGAAACTCAACTTTGCTTAGCTTTCTAAAAGATTCTAACAAAAAGCTTCACAAACAACTAGCACAAATCTATACAACAAAATAACTCGTGTTACACGCTACTAAGCCAAAAGCTTAATGCACATGTAACAATCATATGATGGATGTCTAAGGTGTTTTATTAACCCCATGGGTCACCCTAACACCATACCCAGCTTAAACCACTTCATTAACAAGTTTCACTAGTTAATCACAATTTGTTCAAAACTGTAGAATTTTAACGTAACTTAACGTACTCAAAACCTCTACTTACTGACCTCCATAATTCATACAAAAAATCACCTACGTTCATATATGAGTATATTAACTACCTCATGATTCCCAAGAGCCATTTACATGCACAAGTACTTCTAAGAAAATCAAACTTCAAAACAGCCCAAATTAGGATCTGTTTGCACACACAAAAGTTTGGACCTAAAACCCATACTTAGACTCCAAATCAGAAGCTCTCCTTTAGTGGATTTCTAATAGACACATAGAACTAAACTCCTGTAGAAGGGTTAGTCCTAATTCAAATTTTAAGTGGGGGTTTTATACCTTGTAATCTGACCTAAATCTGACCCGTATTTACTGCTCTGACAACTTTTCTTGCAACCAACGTTTGAATGACTTCCCGACCTCA
>BQNB010020934.1:0-46431 GCA_026074375.1 Tanacetum coccineum | reverse complement strand
ATCTTGTGAAACTTTGCTAGGTGATCTTCTGGTAAAGCCATGAGCAAGGTGGTCCTTACTTTTCTCTCTCTTTCCCTGACCAAGATTTCTTCAGCAGTATTGGGTGGCAACACCTTTATTACCCCATGTGTATCTGTAGAGACACTTACAGGACCATTACCCTTTTGAATGACTTCCCATATAGGGTAGTCTGTATGTGCCAAGTAATGCTCCATCTTCATAGCCCAAATGTCATATTCTCCCCTTTTAAGAAGTGGGAGTTTGATGGTTGAGACAGTGTGAGGGGCTTGTTGTGTTTGTGTTTGTGTTGGTGGTGGTGGCGGTGGTGAAACATCATCATCTGATCCAGCCATTGAATAGATTTGTAAGGTAGAGATTTATAACTGGTGGTTTTTGGTTCTTCTTACTCAGAGTTTCTCTACAAGCTCTAATACCACTTGTAGATCCCAAATCAATATAGATCTTTCTAGCCTGTTAAGGGTTATAGCTAATATGGATAGTTCCACACCAACTACAGGAGAAATAATGACTATGAACAATTATAAGTTATGCGGAATCTAACTTATATTGCTAAGAAGAACAATGAATAACACTAAACTTTGATTTATATTAATTTGCTAAAAGATTACAGATTACTAACTATGAGAATTGAGAGATATATTCTCTAATGCCGTAGGGTTCCTTTTATACACCAAGGATAAACCCTAACCGACTTACAAAACGCGTAAAAGATAATGCATATCTTTTCCTATAATATCTCATGCATATCTTCTAAACGGTACTAACTATTATATACTGGCGGTACAAACTAATACTAACTAATACTAACAGTACAAACTATAACTGTCGGTACTAACTTTATAACTAGCGGTACTAAGTTAGGAAAACATAATTCCTAACAAAATATATCCGTTTTTAGGTGGAAAATTTAAATTCAAAACATTTATTTTGAATAAGACATTTCTTATAAATACAAAATGTTTTGTATAAGTTATAAAAAAATTGTTACATTTTATAGAAAATGTGAGGTTGAATAAAAATTCTTTTGATCATAAAATGCATTAAGCATTTATTTATTCATACCTTTAAGTGATTAAATTTTTGAAATGAAAATTTACGACTAATTACTTGTTTACGTTTAATTTTACATTAAGCGTTTTTACATTTTGTGATTATCAAAACATAGAGAGGTCAAAAAATATTAATAACATTTTTAGGCATTATTTCTATCAACAATTCTAAAGATGTCTTTGATCTTGCTCGTAGTCTTGTACTTTGTCTCTATCTTGTGAAATATGTAGTGATCTTTTGACTTTAGGCTTGAGCTTATTCCATTAGCTTGTCTTGCTTGTGTTCTTGAGCTTCTTGAGATCATTAGTCAAACATAATCTCTTCATAATCTTGAGATCTTTTGCCTTCTAGTGTACTTGTGACTTCTAGACCAACAACTTATACTTTTCATTGTCTCCTTTGAAATGATTTATCTTGAATACTTCTTGACTTCAAGGAAGACTTTTGGCATCAAAGTAACGGAAGACTTTGTATCATGTTCTTGAGATTTCATCACGTCTTTACAATTGTTGGTAGAGTATGAGCATGTGACAGTGAATCTGACTCATCATGGATTAGCTGCAGCTACCGTCGAGAAAACCTGCATGTTTAAGTTAGTGATAAACAACATATATGGACGAAAGTGTCTTTGTCACTTCGTCGAATACGGTTGCATTAACCACGGTTCCCCGTTAATCAGTATAAATATTTCCTGTGATCAGGTAGAACTCAAAAGAATCTCCTTGACAGGGTTTCGTAGCTGCACTAGTCGTTCTCTACTAGAGCATCTCAAAGCAGATAACACGGTAAGAGTGAATCAACAAGTTACTATCTTTCTGATTGAGTCGTCAATTCGTGTTCAGCATTCCTATGTCTAGGTACCCTTGTGAGGCTTCCCATGGACATAAGATTGAAAATTAATTTTAGGAAAATTAGTTGGTGTGTTAAGGAATAAAGGGTTTTATAACACACCAAAAATTTTATCTTTTCAAAATTCATTCATCAATTCGTATACTAAACCAAAATTGATATTCAGTTGTCACAAGTTTGATCCATATAGGATCTCACAAGTCACCTGCCACAGTTCTTGTTTGATGTTGGCACTGGTAGGATTTCTATCGTCACTGTGAATACTGTGAAGTATCACTCTGATGTTCTGGCAAAATCACAGGATAATGCGTAGGACTCTTATTATTTCACTTATTTTCACAGTGTATGAAGAACACATGTATTTTTGGATAGTGTCCTAATGAGATTTATTGATGATCTTTTGTAGCTCTAGACTCAATAGTGCATTTTGGTTTTAGTAATCGAAGGCTGGAGCAAACTGCAACCTTTTCAATACCAACTAACTCTGAGTGAGAAACGTTTTCAATACCAACTAACTCGGAGTGACAAAGTCGATAGAAATGTGTTTAATCTCCGTGAGAAATGAAACAAGAGTCGTTTGAGAGACATTGAGTGTTTGGGGAGGGTTGTGCACTGCATCACTGGGTCCATGATGACTATCTTTAATACCAGACAACATCTTAGTGTTTCTGATAGCATATGTATTGACCCGGTTTCTGCCTAAGTGTAAAGAGGGCTTCTTTCTTTTCACCCTTTATCTTTACATTTCTTTTTCTTCTTTTTTATTCTTCAATGCTTACCAAGACTTCATCACTAACACCTTGTTGGGTTTGTTCTAGTGTTAGCTCTGTCTTAGTCTGCATTATTCCCATTCTCACTTTTACTCCTTTTTTGTATCTTACCTAAGTACTTTTATTCTATCTAATGGAATGTCATGGGTAGATCCCTCTGGTTTTGGCTGGATCATAGGAACGACTACTCCATAAAATTAAGTACATGGATGGTCTTTGGGTATTGTTCTCATTGCCTTAAAACCATTTGAAAAACTCAACCAAGGTACTAATGATATAACTTAAAAAATTTTGTACCCTGATGTTTTCTTTTCTAAAATTGCCCCCCTGCATATGTGCCTCGATATTCAAAAGTATTTTGCACATACGAGGAAGAAGCTTTACTAGATTCATTAGGATTACATTTATAAGTCTTATATTTTGATCACATTTTCTCCCCTTATTAAAAATGTCAAATCCCTTGATATTTTGGATATCAATTGATTCAAATATATTTGAAAACTGTTTGGGGAGAAAAATGTTTTGATTATTGACAAGCCTTATTATTAGGAACATTTTAATGCTCCCCTTTAATGTATGAGGGTATTATATAGTGTTGAGTATGAATACTTAAAAGATTTTGAATTTTATTGAAAAATTCTTAAAAAATCATTCTCAAACACTATATTAGCCTATTTTAAGTTCTACACTACATATGTACAATTATTCACAAGATAGATTAATGAGATACGACATGTTATAAGAAGAAGTCCATGAAAAAGTCATACAGTCCTCTGCATCATCCTATAGTCCATCTCAAGTTCTCTAACACCAACCAATTTTTCCAGATTCCGTATAACTCGCCTTTCCTACAGTAGCTCCTTGATCATCTCCATAATGATTTTTGATCATCTCTGATCCGTGGATGAACATTTTCTCCTAGGCATGCCTTTGTTGTAGCCCATTATGAAGTTGAGCACCTTGTAATGGAGTTTATCTCATACAAGCATGAGTGTTCCATCCGAGAACTTATAGAGCTCATCAGCTTGCATAAGTCTCTTTCGGTTGCTTGAGTCTTCATAGACAACCCCTGGTGGATCGATAGACAGAGTGTATCGTTCTTTGGTAGAGATGGTGGGATAATCGTTTTGAGGTTCGGTGAGATTGAGCTTCTTTTGATAACTTTCGGCACCAAGCTGAACATCTTTGAAATGTTTCTAAATTATGATTCTTCTGGTGAACATTCTCAGTGCAATTGCCAAGTCGACAATGTCACTACCCTCGAGGTTGAATAACTTGTACTGAACCTGAAGAAGTAACATGTCTTCAATGTCGTTTAGATGTAGATGTGGAAAGTTACCTTCTTTTAATTTATATAGCCTTTGATCAGCTCTTCTCACAACAATCTCTTTCAAGTATCCATACCCAAGAAGTTTTTCAACTTGTATACTAGCTACGCTCAGGATTCTCAATGTTGAGTAGACATCATGTGGAGAGAACTTGTTAATTTCTGATATGTACCATAACTTATGTCCGTAACCCCAGTGTGCAATTCCTAATGCAGCATTATTGTTGTATCCTACCTTGACTGGGCTTCATTGGTTAGGAATCATATCTTCTATGAACTTCAAGGCATACTTTACATCTTTGGTCTTGGTGATTGATGTAGTATACTTCCTTTCCTCTGATCCTGACTTTAAGTATTCAAGATCGTTGTTGAAGAAGTATTCTGCAGCTACGGTTAGATGATCTGGACAACCTTTTAGAGGAAGAGGTTTGCTTAAGTCAAAAGGGCATCGATCACCTTCAGGGTTTTCCCAGTCAAGGCTGTCAGTCAGAGCTTTATAGCATTCTTCCATATTGTATTCAAGCTTAATGCTGCTCTGGCATGTACCCTTCAGAACATTATAAACTGGACCCAGCAAAACTTCTTGATTGAGGTTATCAATCTTGAGTCTATTCATTGCAAAGTTGGAAAAATCAATGGGAGTTGCCATGAGTTCATCAAAGGTAAGAGGAGGTTTTTCTGCATGAATCGGGTCTTTAAACCAGGTTTGCTCTGGTTCATCACTAATGGTATGGACTGTATTCCATTTAGGATCTAGAGTGAGAGGTCTTGGTGGTTGCTTAAATCAATCCTTGTTTGGAATCTTTGAAGTCTTTGAAGCATCTTTACTCTGTGGTTAATCAATATTGTTCTCTGCTTTCTCTTGAGTAGGTTCTTTTACATCCATTGCCACCTCATGAGTAGCTTCTTCAATTGTCTCCTCTGCATGTACATATTTTCCAGTCTTAGAAGTTTTAGGTGGAGTGTAACCTTTTGAAGATTCCTTGGAAGTAGAAGATTTCTTTGAAGATTTAGATTTGTCTCCTTGCTTTCTCTTTTTCTTCCCTTGGTCTAATCCAGCAGAAGGGTCTTCATCTTTGTCTTCATGTCATCTTTATGTCGTCTTTACCTCTGAGAAGCGGGATCTATAGCGAGTCTATCCATGTCGTTCTCATCCACAAATATAGACTCCAGTAGGGAATCATAAAGTGATTTATGTGTTGGATGTCTTTCATACGACTTGGATGACATCATCATTTTGAATAGAATTTCCTTTTGTTTGTGTTCTTCATCAGCTTGTTGATCATATGGTGTTGATGAGAATTTTGGAACTTTTTCTTTGGCAGCTTGTTCGTGTTTGACTTTCATGATCTTAGAAACACTTGCCTGAGGGAATTGCTGAATAAGTTCTTTAGTGTGTTTTGAAAGCACCTTTTGAAGCGTGTCTCCTAGAGTTGAACCAAGATACTCATCCACGACTGGAGGTACCTGTAATCTGACTGATGCAAGAACTGCTGTAGAGTGATCAACTTGTTTGAGCTCTTGAACTTCTTTTTCCAATGCAGACACTCTTTGGACAACTTCTGGTAGTAGATCAAGAACTGTAAGTGTGGTAGTTGTGGCGGTACGTATGATTGGTGGTGTAGGGAGGGGTGTGGTAAGTGGTGTTGTAAGTGGTATTGTTTTTTTTGGTAAAAGGGACTCAACCCCGGTAAATTACTGTAAGTGGTATTGTTGTTGTAGTTGGTTGGGGATGTATAACAGAAACTAGAACATCAAGTAATGGAGCTGAGAGGACAGAAGGTATTTCTTGTTGGATATGTAAATCTAATAAGAAATTAATCTCTGCATCGGTAGTTTCCTTAATTGTACCTACAAGAGATGCATCAGAGGAAAGATTGAGAAATTGATTACCATAATTCGACGACTAACAACGGCTTGAGCTTGACCTTGGAACTTCAGCCTTCTCCTTTTGTGACATATTGACGAGAGTCCCTATTATGTCGTCATCAGCTTGATCTTCCTGATCTTGATCATCATCATCTTGATCCTCTTTAGCTTGCTCTTCATCACCTTCTTCTTCTTTTGTCTTGTCAGTATCGTGCTTTGGTGCATTAATCATTACTTGATCATCATTATCTGATTTCATCCTTTCATCATCGATTTCTTCAATTGTTAATACTTTTATCATCATGTTTATCACCCTTTTCTTCTTCATCCTCTATATCGTCCCATGGAATGTCATCTACACTCGCATCAGACTTATCACTTTATTCTTCAGAACCCCAATCAATCACGATATCATGTTTACTTTAGCTGCAGAACCGGCTATTGGTTCATCAGGAACCTCTAGTGTAACACCAACTCCTTCACTTGAACCTTTAGACTATTGTATTATTCTGGTAGCTTCCCTGATGGCTTGCTTGTTGGCTTTCATTGCTTTCTTTGTATCAACAATGCAAGATTGTTCAGCACAGACATGACTTGATGCCTTTAAGTTTCTGAGGCTTAGAAGGTGGAGTTTTCTTTAAAACAGTTGAAGTGTCATTGATTGTTACTCCTCATGGTCTTCTTCTACTAGTAACCCTATGATCAAGTTCACCATTAGATTCTTCAGATTCTTCACCACTTGCAGCTTTTTCTGTGACAAGACGAGCATGAGTGACAAGGACACGTCTTGTTTCATCAACAATTTTAGCATCGATCTTGCTGATAGATTTTCCTAGCTCCAAAGAAACATCTGGATTGTCAGTGATAATGTTGTCATCAATAGTGATTATGGTTTTCTTCTTTGTAGTGACTTCTTGCTGTTTTCCTTTTGAACATTTACCTCTGGTTTTCTTTGGTGGTACCAAGCCTGTGGAGTAGCCAATGAATGCCTTGTAAGCTTCTGATTGTTTGGTTGCCTCAATAAGCATCGTGTTTAGAATGGCTTTTCCATACTCTTGAACATCTTCTCCAATTCTGACAAACTTCATTCGGCTCAGAACATCATCATCTTTGATTGTATTCAGACTAGAGGGCAGTCCTTTGGGAATGGATGATGCTTTTTAGTATAATTTTCTTGTTTCTTTTGAGTCTTATATGCAGTAGAGCAATGCCTGTTTGAGTGAACATTTGCCATTTATTTCCTAAGCAAAACTGTCAAAATCTTGTGTCTAGTTTTAAGTGTTAAAAAGTCATTTTTCAATCCCATATTTAGATTAGATAAAATTGTTTTAGAGTTTGAGCTTAAAATCATAAGCTCACCTGTTGTTAATCTTAATCTTTTAAAGCTTATTTTGTAATTTCAACTTATTTTACTAGCTTAAAGTTAAGGCTGCAAAAGCCAGTTGTTTTTTTTACAAAAAAAACCCAAAAAGATTGTAATTTGCCTTAACAGCCATTTTTCATAGACTTTTTCATAGCTCATTTAAGTTTCAAACTGCTTTTTTTTGCTTATTCTTGTAGCTCATAGGATAATCTTGATTGTCCTTCTGGTCTCTAAGCCATAAGAATCCAACTTGTAGCTTAAAAATTAGCTCAAAAAGTGTCCCTTAAGCTGTTTAACTTAAAGTCTTAGCCAAATTTGCTTTTTAGCTTTTCAATGCTTATCAGCTTGATTTCTTTGCTCAATTTAGTTCATTAATGCTTATTAGATATAGTTTGTCATATGTTTGAGCTCATTTATCTTTCCTTAGTGCTTATTAGTCTTAAAAATAAGCAAACAGTTAAACATTTGTTTATTAGTGTTAATTTAAGCAAGCTGTCACCTTAAATGCTTATTTATGTGCTTATTTCATGTTTGTAGAAAAAGTCTTTTCATAAAAATAGCTTATTTTTTTAAACTTTAGTTTTTTAAAAGAAAAACAAAAAAAATGTTTGATAAAAAGAAGAGGCACAGGGGTCGAACCCGTGACCACTCCCTTCTATAGACAACACCTCATCACACAATCGCTTAACCAACTGCGCCCTTGGGTCTTTTCTGTTAGACCCTTGGGCCAGTTTTGTTTTAAACACGTTTTCTTTGTTTTGCTTATTACCCCTGTTTGCTTAATAACTGCTTATTTATAAGCAGTTTTTGTAAAGTCTTATTTTTCTTGTAATCTTCATAGTTCAAAGTAATTTCCTTGAATTTTGCAGATTTCTATAAATAAGTTTAATATTTTTTTAATTAATTTAGATTTAAACTGTTTTTAATTCATAATAAATTAAATAAAAGTCAAAAAATATAATTCTTTTTTTTCAAAATTTTCTTTTATCAATTAGGACCTAGGAAAAATAAATTTGCATTCGTAGGGTTAAAATTGTAGAATTTCGTTTTTTAAAGAACGGGTTTCGATTCCGTTCTCGTTTTCTTTGTGTGTTTAGCTTTAAACACCTTCGTTTTTGGTCTAGTTTTCTTTATTCTTACTTTTTAGTCATTTAGGGTTAATTAAAAGTTAAAAAATCATTTTAAGTTTAAATTTTGATAATTTAGGTTTTAAGTTGCGTTTTTACGTTCTCGTTTTTAGGTTTTTATCTTAGATCGCTTTCGTTTTAGGGTTTCCTTTACTTGTTTTTGCATTTTTAATTGTAGAAATAGAATCCAATCAAATCTTTGTTATATTCAAGCATAATTCCTAAACCGATTCTCGATTTTCAAATTCATGCCTCGACGGGAAACGACCCGGGAGATTTTTGACTTTTCTTTGGATAAAAGTAAATTCTTTGAGTCTTTCGGAATACGTATACTATAATTGAATTATAATTATTGATTATTATTATATATTAAATTTATATATAGTAAGAAATCTTTAATCAATTTTTGTCGCCGTTGCCGGGGAGGCCGTGAGACGAATATTGAGTTGAAGTTTGCCGTGTTTGAGGATCCTTCCCTCGTGAAGTTAATTTTCCCGTTTGTGAATATTTTCTTTTATTTATGAAAATATAAAACACAAAAATATTTTTCATTTTCTTTTATTAGTATTAGTATAAGATAAATAAAAACAAGAAAGAAAAAAAAACATTGTCCATAAAAAGAAATAAATAAAAATCACAAGTTGGTAAAAGAACACTAACAAATAATACTTTCAACTGAAGTATTATCCATTAATAAGTTCCCAAACCAAAGATTCAAAAACTTGCCTTTTGTGTCACTTGCGATATACGGCTCACCTTTGAAAGTTAAACACTTTTAGAGAGCTACCGTGAAGCTTGTTGATTATTAGGTTTAAGTTATTCGATCTCGTTTTGTCCTTTAATAAAATATGTTGTTTAAAAAACTCAAAAAACCAAAAATAATCTTCTTTTAACCTCTTTTTCATTTAATTCTTATTTTCTCGACCCTCTAATTTAATTCTTCTTCTTATCCCTCTAAATTGTTTAATTCTTATGGCGTCATTCGACTATCGTTTAAATCCCCTTTACGCGATTAAAGAATGCTCGTCTTGTGGAGCTTTGTACACTAGAAACTGTGGTTGTTCAAAAGGGAGTCTTGAAGACAAGATTCTTGTTCCCGTACCCGACTCGTCTCAACGACCCCTTATTTTTGAAAAAATTTATCTCAATTATGGAGACCCGGTTCATGGTCTATATTGTCGACAATGTGCTCTAATACGAAAGACATTGAAGGAAGTTTTTCAAGATTTCCAAGACACTTCTGAGTCATCCGATGACGATACTAACTTTGTTAATGAAAATTAAGAACCATTCGTTGTCGATCAAGACCCCGGTAAAAATTCCTCACAAAGTCCTCCACTAATCGACCATCATTGTTGTTACGAGCGTGGTAATTCGTTAGAAGATATCTTTTGTCATCGATGTACTTGTGAGTTTTGTGGGAACGGTGTTCATATTGGATATAATTGTCCTCATATGAAAGTTTTGATTATTTCTAAACCGGAACCATGCAACAATCAAACCGTTAATGAGCTCCTACAGACTTTGCCAAGTGTTCACCCGACATGCTACTCCGGAGATGAAAATTCATTCACTTATAATTCCAAACCTAATTTTGTTGATGATTCTCCTAACCTTTTCAACCTACCTCCGCAACCCCCGACGTATTCTTACGAATTTTGTGGGAACGATGCTTATTATGGTTACAATTGTTCACCTCAAGTTCCTTTTACCTATAATCCGAAACCGTGTTACAATCAAGACTTTAATTTCCCACAAACTTCATTTAATTTTCAACAACAATATCTTTGTTGTACCTGTTGTGGGGGGCCCGCATGAGACTTTTCAATGTCAACAAGTGATCTTCTACGAACCTTGTTGTGAAAATTGCAGAGGTCCTCACGAGACTTTTCAATGTGATCAATTGATTTTCGATGAGCCTTATTGTGAAAACTGCAGGGGACCTCATATGAGTTTTTAATGTTAACCGATGAATCAAAATTATTACGAACCTAATCCGTGTTATGATTCTAATTCTTTCGGTTTTGACCAATTCCAACCCTCGTAATTTCCCGTCATTCATCAACTAATTCATGAGAAAACTCATGCCGAATTGCTAGCAGAAGAACGGACGGCTAACATTAATACTCAACCTATGCAGTATTCCGTCGTTCATCAACCTCCTCAAGAAGAAACGAGCAAGGAAGTTTTGCAAGCTAAAGATGACCTATTGAAATCTTTAGAAACCTTTTTAAAGAAATTTAATCGTATATCTTTTAGAGAAACATCGAAGGTTTTAATTCAAGCTTGGAACAAATTTTCTGAAATTAATCATGCTCAACCCGAGGAAGTGCAAGAATTGCTTAACGAACTTCTTCAAGATGTGCAAAATATAAGTGAGGAGCTGGCAGAGTATACTAATACTCTGAATTGGAATCGCCCTATCGTCTACTATGATGATGATGATGAAGAGGACTATACCATTGCAATCAGACCTGTTTTACTAACCGAGGAGACCATTGACTCTCTCATAATGGAGGATGAGCATCTTGACACTATTCTGGCAACAAAATCAGACAAAGTAATAAAGTCTAGTGTTGAGGAGCTTGTCCTAATCCCAAGTGAGTTTGAGGGTATTCCCGATAGTGTGTGTGATGTGCCTCTTTGTAACAATCCTACCCCTCTTGAAGCTTTCAAAGAACATTCTGAGACTATCATCGATTCCAACAATGATTATTCTTCGAGTGATGACGATTCTTATGAGAACATCGGTTGTGTTGATGCATCAACTCCTGATGATGATATCGTCAGCTTAGAGGTGGTGGAGAATGTTATCCCGGAAGTTGGAGGGATTGATACTGATATTCTTCGTGAAAAATTGTTGAATGTTAATCTTCTTATTGCTAACATCGAAGCATTAAAAGATAATCCCACCCCATCTTCTGATTTTGTAACCAAGTCTTCCTCCACATCTCTTAACCTTTTCTTGGAGGAGACTAACACCTTTGATAATTCTTTACCTTTATCTGAAACTTTTTGCTTTAATCTGGAAGAGATTAGTAGTGGCAGTACCACTACTCGTTCTGATTTGTCTCTTCTGGATTATGAAGCTTTCTATTCTGATGACGATCATATTAAAGAGAAGAGTATTGGCAGTACCACTACTCATGCTGATTTTTCTCAGTATGATTCATTCATCTTTGATCTTTCGATCAATCCATTTCCTCCTGCCGATAGGAGTGACGTTTATCATGAGCAGTTCGCCGGTGAACTCGCTCACATCATATCTCCACCGTAGTATGATTGTTTCTACTTTAACAATGAGCCCAAGCTGGGCGATTTCACTATGGATGTGGTGGGGGATATTTTTCCAACAAGAGAACCAAGAGTTCATGTGCCTAATGTTTTGCCCAACCATCCCACCCTTCACCTGGATCTGGATTTCATACTTTTTAGTGATTCTCTCTTCGTATGTTGTATGGATACTTTATTCTCATTTCTCACCATATCCTCGTTAACTCCCCATATCTTCTCTCTTGCGGGAATGAAAATACCATTTTTGACCCCGGCATCTCCATTTATCATTCTTTTATGCCAGGTATATCTCATCGGAGTGGAACTTTCATGAAATTCAATGTTTATCCAAACCACTTGAATGAAAGTCCGATGGAGATTTTATCTTCCACTTGCTCCCCCATGGACCAATGAATTCGGGGTCGAGTCAGGCTCAAGACTCGGTTAACAAAAATAAGCGCTTCGTGGGTGGCAACCCATGCTTATCCATTCTATCTTCTTTTCTATTGTTAAATAAGTGTATTGTTGTCAAGAAGGAATCGCCTCTTTATTATCTCGTGTTTTTGTGTTTTATGGGTTAGTTATTGTCCAGATTTCTGGATTGTGATGCTCTCGTAGCTCGCGGTTATGTCCTCCGAATCACTCGGGTCTTCACATCCTCAGCTTCATTTGGGAATCCAATATCCAAATCTTATCGATAATGTTTTTCTTTAAGCTTACTTAATAAACGGCTTAGGATTTGGTAGAGAAAGACCCTTCTTAAAACATGAGGACTGTGTTTCATTCTAGTATGGGGGATCTATCGATTTTGATCATTGCATGCAAGTTCGTATGTTTTGCAAGGGTTAAACCTGTTTTTTACAATAAATTCAAAAAAGAAAAATTTAAAAAAACTTTTAAAAATAAAAATATAAGTGTTTTGGTCATAATTTTGTCTTTCCTGCTGGGTAGATTAAGAACTAAATTTTTTGTTCGATCGAGCGTGTTGAGCCTAGCTTGTTCTTAACTTTTGGACTAAGCGTTCCGCGGATTTTCGCGTTTGAACGAAAAAATTGATAGAGTTAATTATGAAGTTGGATGTAAATAAGGATTATTTGGAATCTAAGAGCTCATTGTCTGTATTGTGGCCTTTTCTTCCATAGTTTCCTAACCAGACTAATAATACGTGCTATTTTTGGAGATAAAACTTAAATCAACAATTTTTATGTAGTATATAGCAAAAAATTTAGCCTTAGTTCAAACTTATACTTGAATTTTTCAAAAAGAAGTCTTCTCTATATCGTAAAATGAAATAAATTAATAAATAATAAATAAAAATAAATAAATAAAATGATAATATGTTGAAAAATGAAAAAATATAATAAATATAAACTGTGGGCAGATAAAAGTTTGATGTATCTTGCCGGCTCACAACCGATGTTGCAGCCTTCTAAAAGGTCGAGGGTTACAATTGCATAAATATTTAATATTTAAGTGTGAATTAATAAATAGATCTCTTTTTGTTAAATTTAAATATGCTTTTGAACTTTGACTATTCTATTTTATAAGCTATGTGTATACGGGAAAACCTAAGGTCGGTGAGCCTCGATACTAGTCTCTTGTTGGTATCTAAAGTCCTCGGTCACTTAGCCACAACGGTTGGGATATGCGAGACGAAGTCGTACATGGGGATGGATCTCGCCTTCAAAACTCATTATTCTCGGGTGGGATCATTGAAGCATAGGATTTTTGCAAAACGTTGATCCAATGGTTGAAATTCAAAATGGCACAGTCACCTAAGATATAATATAATGTCGGGAGGAAAAGTTCAAAGTTGCTAAATATGAGTAGTGTTACGCATTCTTAACTGATATTTAATGGTGCTGATTTCCTTTTAAACTTGGGTTGGAGCGACAGTGAAAAGTCGTGGACGTATAAAATTTATCTCTTTGGGGCATTCTCGGATCGAAAATGCATCTTGGTTCTTGATCCCTAAAATTTATAAGAAATTATACGAAAGTTCAAATCGTTTTATTCTGTTAGTGCTTAATATGAAAAGTACAAAAAAATGAGAAAAATAAAAAGAACAAAAATATGTGTAGGAATAAGTGAATACATTTAAAAATGGTAAAAACGGGGCTTTTCAAAACTTTTGATTCTTTCATTCCCCTTGACGAACACTTAGCTACTTTTTAAGGTTATTAGTCGAGGGGGATTGAGAATCTTAGCTTTCTAAGTGATTACTTATAGCATTGCGTAAGGACACGCAATAGTTTTATATGGGGGATTTTGGTATGTGTGTAATTACACATACCTTTTGCTTAATTAAAACGATCCTAAACGAACCCAATAACGCACTATAAAATGCCATATATTTGTTTTTTGTTTTTGTGTTTGTACGGTTGCAGGTACCCGGATATTTCACATATGGATGAAAAACGGAGCTAAAAACGGCATTTTTAGATCGACCTCGCATCGTTTTGCATTAAATGAAGTCACAGGACGACGAAGGCAAAGTCAACCACGGGATACGGCGTTGAAAAATGAGCACGAAAATAAACCCGACCCACAATAATATTGAAGACTAAGGGCGGCCACCCCACCCATTTAAATGGGCTTAGGTCAGCCCACTACCCATTTATAATAAACCCTTTATGAAGTAGCACCCCAAGTGGTATTCCGCTGCGTTGTCATATTTTTGGGGGTGTTACATATAATCTTGGCCCAATACCCATTTAACTGCCGTTAAGCCCTACCCCTTTTATACCATCTACACCGTTAGTCCACAAGGACCTAATTTGCAATAACATCTTACAACTTCGAGGGCTAAAAGTGTTAACTCCACAAAACCTATATCACCATAAGGACTTACAATGCAAACATCCTATACAAGTTGGGGGGCCATTATTGCCAAACCCACTAACACCTTTCACCCCTGTTTACCCTGTCAGTATAAAACACTCTTTCCCGCCAAACCCTAAACCCATCACCATCCCCAATCACGTGCTACTGTTCCACCTGCAACATACCTCCAAAAACCTTCACCCCAGTCCAAAACATCACCCTCACAAAACCCCAAATACCACGCTGGCAATCCTAGGGGTTTTAATTGGTCAAATGAAATCAAGGGTTGAGATTTATGAGATTGGGCTCCAAGGCAGGATTAAGGGTCAAGATTGGTTCTTGGTTTCCTCTCACAGCAAAAACACAACAAGCACTGCTTATAAAAAGGAGAAGAAGACAAAGATTGAAGACCATCGAGGAGTAGTGTAGCTTATCTTTCAGCTTATTTTACGTTTTCCAGTCTTTAAATTCATGTATTTTACTTTTTAAAAAGCATTGTAACCTTTAAGATTTAATGAAATGCTATTTTTTCCTTTTAATACTGCCCTTTCAATTCTGTTTTTGATTACTATTGCTTTCAAGTCATTTAAATAAGCTCAAATAAGCTCGCTTATATTCCTGTGTTTCTTAAATAAGCTTTCTCAAAAGCTTATTTAAGCTTTTATGTTCATTGTTCACTGTTTCATTACCTATGCTTATGTGGAATGCTTTTTGGAAGATAAGCTGCAATGGAAGAGCTTATGGGTAATTTAGAGCTTATTGTAATAAGCTGGGTAGGATTTAGAGCTTATTAGGATCATTGATTCCCTGTTTAGTGCAAGGGAATAAGGTACACTTTACTTTTTCTCTTTTTGAGCTTATTTCTGCCTTGCTTATTCCTGCTTATTTCTGTGCTCATTTTAGCTTGTTTGTGCTATTTCAGTCTTAATATGGCTTATTATATCTGGTTTAAAGTTAAGAAGCAATATGTTCTATGTTTTATATAAAATTGCCCTTTCATTAGTTAAGTCAGCTTATTTAAGTAACTTATAGATTAGTGCTTATTTCTCTTAGGACATTGCTTATTTATACTTCATTATCATAGTACTCAATCTGTTTTGACAAATCATGGTCTAATGTGATCTGTTTCAGCTTATGATATGGACTTTAAATCCTAAAGGGGTGTTTGGGTCAAGGGTGAAAAGTAGGTCAAAACTGGATCTCTAAACCATTGGATCACTTTGCATTCTTTGGAAAACTTTTTTTAGTTGTTTTAAGTTATTTTCAAAAAGCTTTAAAGGTTAAAATTGAGTTTTTGGATTTTTCTAAAAGGCCTTTAATGTTGTTGTGACAGAACAGCTTCTAAAAGTGCTCATTTGATCTAGCTTTCAAACTTAGGTTTTAAGAGTGTTTATGAGTCCTTTTTAGTGTTAAATTAGAGTAGTATAAGTGTCTTTGGTTTTACTTTTGGTTTGGTCAAACTTGTCACAAATTTTTGATTGTCTTTTTAAGTTTTAAATAGCTCTTTTTTTTTCAATTTTCAGTCACTTAAATTAGTTTTTAGCTTTCAAATTTTTGAGCATAAGCTCCTCTTAGGACATTCTCATTCTGTTTTTACTTAACTTTCAATTTTGAGCTTATTTACCAGCTTAATTTTAAGGCTGCAAGTTGCATTTTGTCTTTTCAAAACCCCCAATCAGCATATGCTGAGTGGACAGCCCACTTTAGCAGCCCTTTTTAATTGCTTATTTGGGGGGGGGGGGGGGGGGGTGGAGGGGGTGGTGGGGGGGGGGGGGGGGGGGGGGGGGGGGGGTGGGGGCGGGGGGGGGGTGGGGGTGGGGGTGGGGGGGGGGGGGGGGGGGGGGGGGGGGGGGGGGGGGGGGGGGTGGGGGGGGGGGGGGTGGGGGGGTGGGGGGGGGTGGGGGGGGGGGTGTGGGGGGGTGGGGGGGGGGGGGGGGGGGGGGGGGAGGGGTGCGGGGGGGGGAGTGGGGGGGGGGGGGGGGGGTGGGGGGGGGGGGGGGGGGGGGGGGGGGGGGGGGGGGGGGGGGGGGGCGGGGGGGGGGGGGGTGGGGGTTGTGGGGGGGTGGGGGGGTGGGGGGGGGGGGGGGGGGGGGGGGGGGGCAGGGGGGGGGGGGGGGGGGGGGGGGGGGGGGGGGGGGGGTGGGGGGGGGGGGGGGGGGGGGGGGGAGGGGGGGGGGGTGGAGTGGGTGGGGAGGGGGGGGGGGGGGGGGGGGGTGGGGGGGGGGGGGGGGGGGGATGGGGAATTAAGGTACACTTTACTTTTTCTCTTTTTGAGCTTATTTCTGCCTTGCTTATTCCTGCTTATTTCTGTGCTCATTTTAGCTTGTTTGTGCTATTTCAGTCTTAATATGGCTTATTATATCTGGTTTAAAGTTAAGAAGCAATATGTTCTATGTTTTATATAAAAAATTGCCTTTATTAGTTTCCAGTCGCTCTATTTAAGTAACTTTTTGATTAGGTGCTTATTTCTCTTAGTACATTGCTTATTTATACTTCATTATCATAGTACTCAATCTATTTTGACAAATCATGGTCTAATGTGATCTGTTTTAGCTTATGATATGGATTTTAAATCCTAAAGGGGTGTTTGGGTCAAGGGTGAAAAGTGGGTCAAAACTGGATCTCTAAACCATTGGATCACTTTGCATTCTTTGGCAAACTTTTTTTAGTTGTTTTAAGTTATTTTCAAAAAGCTTTAAAGGTTAAAATTGAGTTTTTGAATTTTTCTAAAAGGCCTTTAAAGTTGTTGTGACATAATAGCTTCTAAAAGAGCTCATTTGATCTAGCTTTTAAACTCAGGTTTTAAGAGTGTTTATGAGTCCTTTTTAGTGTCAAATTAGAGTAGTATAAGTGTCTTTGGTTTTACTTTTGTTTTGGTCAAACTTGTCACAAATTTTTGATTGTCTTTTTAAGTTTTAAATAGCTTTTTTTTCAATTTTTAGTCACTTAAATTAGTTTTTAGCTTTCAAATTTTAGAGCATAAGCTCATCTTAGGACATTCTCATTCTGTTTTTACTTAACTTTCAATTTTGAGCTTATTTACCAGCTTAATTTTAAGGCTGCAAGTTGCATTTTGTCTTTTCAAAACCCCCAATCAGCGTATGCTGAGTGGACAACCCACTTTAGCAGCCCTTTTTAATTGCTTATTTGTTTTTCAAATTAATTTTGGTCGCAGTTTTGTGTGTGTGTGTGTGTGTGTCTGCTTTAAGCCCATATAGCTGATTAAGCCATTAGGTCCCTCTAGGTGCTTAAAAATAAGCCCCAAAGTAGTCCTTTAGGCTGTTTGTCTGCCATATTTGCCCCTTTGCTTATTTGCTTATATTAGCATTTCTGCTAGTTTTTTTGTGCTTATTTTAGCTTATATATGCTTATTAGGGTTAGATAGGTAACTGTTTTTGCTTATTTCTCATTTACCTTAGCTTATTTTGCCTTTAAAGGCTTAACAGTTTAGCTAAAAAGTGACTTAGTGTAAAAAGCCATTACTGCCTTTTCCTTTTGCTTATTTTGTGCTTATTTTTAGGTTTCAAAAAAAGTTGTCTTTTTAAAGTTTGCTTATTTTATCTGCTTTATAAGTTTTTTTAAAAAAGAAAAAAAATGTTTTTTAAAAAGAAGAGGCCATGGGGGTCGAACCCATGACCTCTCCCTTTACCAAGCAACGTCCTTAACACACACTCTCAATGCCAGTAGCACCAGTAGGGCCATCTGGCTTTATGGTGCACAATTTAATACTTATACTCATTTTAGCCCATTAAGCTTATAAGCCTTTTTCGAATTTTAACAGCTTATTGCAATAAGCTGTTTGTACCAGCTTATTTTTCATAGATTCCTCATAACCTTAGCTACTTTTTGTAATTTTTCTGAAATTTTATAAAATCTTTTATTAATTTTTATAATTTATTTAGATTAAAATCTTAATTAATTTATGATTTACTTCCGGTTTACTATACTACTATTATTGATATTATCCTATTTATTATATATTCATATATATTTATTTATATATTTATATGTATTAAAAGGAAGTCAACCAGAGGGATGTGGGATTCCCAAAAAAAAGGTCCCATGGGTCCCTTAATACACCTTGTATTAGTTCATATTTAGCCCACGCTTCTTTATAATTAGCTTCTAATTAATTTACCAACTATTAATAAATTAATAAATCAATTAATTATACATATAATATTAATTCTAATTAATATTCTCTCTCCTTTATTATTTCTCTTAACGGTTCACTGAGGTCAACCCAAAAAGGACTCTACTTTTAACAACAGTCTTACCAATTAGTTATGAACTTGGACACTAAATCTAGCAGTCTCCCACTTGGACAAGTCATCAACTATAATTGGTCGAAGTCTATCCTGGTTAACTAAGCAGAGAGTGTCATCCAATGTAACTACCGAACTCTGGATCATATCTTAGAGATAACCCATTAATAAGTGATCAAGTATTCCTTTATTATACT
The DNA here is from genome assembly GCA_026074375.1 of Tanacetum coccineum. Taxonomy (NCBI): domain Eukaryota; kingdom Viridiplantae; phylum Streptophyta; class Magnoliopsida; order Asterales; family Asteraceae; genus Tanacetum; species Tanacetum coccineum. The sequence goes on along the minus strand of BQNB010020934.1, from coordinate 27,497 downwards.
AATATCGTATGAACCTAAGACATGGTTTCCTGATTTCTAATTATTTGACTATATGAGACTACTAAATTGAACACATCAATTTAGTCCCGGCCAGGCTTAGCACATTTAAGTCAACATCTAATCATCGAGGGGCCCATAGATATCGCTTTCCCATTTAGGCAAAAGGAACAAATATACTTTGAATACATAGAACTAGTCAACTCATCATGTCATACCTAGCATATCCTTTATAATTGGCATTTACGTGTAGCGTTTGAATAACCTAAAGTATAACAAACTTGAAAACTATAAACTCGATGTATCTCCATTTTAAGAATAGAAGATATTATCATCTTAGAATTACTCATGATATTAATCCATGAAGTAATCTCTCTAAGTATGAGTTTCTCCTATACTTAATTCCTATTAAGTACTTATGAGTGTTGCAACATTCTCTATGTTATGTCTAATCTTTATAGACAATCTACTAACACTCCATGACAGTCTTAAATCAATACTTACTTCTTGTAGTATGAATGACTGAGGAGGTTTGAGTAAACTGAGTACTCAGGAAGTGGATTCTAAACATGCAAAAATGAAACACAATGATAAACATTTAGTAAATGGTAGTACTCATGCAAATAAACAAATCTCCATTATTTAATTACCAAATCCATTACAATATCAATCATTATTTATAATGTTTCAAGTTCAAACTAACAACTAAAACTTTATATTATCTCTCAATCCTATGCTCCTAGCATGTTCATCGTGTCTGGACTTAGCCAATGCCTTTGTGAATGGATCAGCTGGATTATCCTCTGATCGTATGTGCTTCACAATCACGTGTCCTTCTTCTTCTTTGCTTCGAACAAAATGGTATTTTCTTTCAATATGCTTTGACTTTCTGTAATCCTTGGGTTCTTTAGTCAAGGTGGCTGAACTCTTATTATCACAGAATATTTCAATGGGGTCTTGTACTATTGGAACAACTCCAAGATCTCCAATGAAATTCTTCATCCAGATAGCTCCCTTTGAAGCCTCACAAGCTGCAATATACATGGACTCGCATGTGAAGTCTGCCACTGTATCTTGCTTTGAAATTTTCCATGTCACCGCTACCCTATTCAGCAAGAATACCTAACCAGACTATGAAGACTATCATCTTTATCTGTTTGCCAACTTGCATCACAATAGCCAGTCACTCTGAGTTCTTCTTCTCCACTATAAACTACGAACCTGTCTTTAGTATTTCTTAAATACTTAAGAAAATTCATTACAGTTGTCCAATGACCTTTACCAGGCATCTGCTGATCTCGACTCACCATGCTCAAAGCAAAGGAGACATCAGGCCTTATACACGTCATAGCATACATGATCGATCCTACAGCCGAAGCATATGGTACTCAACTCATTCTGTCCAGTTCTTCATTAGTTTTCAGACATAGATCCTTACTAATCTTTATGCCATGATGTAAGGGTCCATTCCCCTTCTTAGAATTCTCCATTTTGAATCTTTTCAAAATTTTATCTAAGTACGTGTCCTGACTAAGTCTTATAAGATGTTTTGACCTATCTTTGTAAATCTTTATACCAAGAATATATGCTGCATCTCCCAAATCTTTCATAGCGAAACATTTCCCTAACCAGTCTTTTACACTTTGTAATGTTGGAATATTGTTTCCTACGAGTAGTATATCATCCACATATAATACCATGATGACTACAACACTCCCACTGACTTTGACATATATACAGGGCTCATCTTCGCTTCTATAAAATCTAAATTGTGTGACTTTCTCATGGAAGCAGAGATTCCAGCTATGAGAAGCCTGTTTAAGTCCAAAAATGGCCTTTTGAAGCTTGCACGCTCTTTTAGGATACTTTGCATTTTCAAAACCTTCTGGTTGTGCCATAAACACATCCTCTGTCAGTTTTCCGTTAAGGAAAGCGGTCTTGACATCCATCTGCCATATTTCATAATCATGAAACGCAACTATGGCAAGCATTATCCTAATTGACTTTATTTTATCTACTGGTTAGAAGGTTTCCTCATAATTAATCCTGTGGGTTTGAGTATAACCCTTCACTACCAACCTAGCTTTATAAGTGTGTACTTTCCCATCCATGTATTTCTTCTTCTTAAAGATCCACTTACATCCCACCTTCTTAAGACTAGGTGTAGTGTCAACCAAATTCTAAACTTGGTTGTCATACATAGACTAAATTTCGCTTTTCATACCTTTCTTCCACTTAGCAGCCTTAGGGATTGCCATCGCTTCGTTTCAGTTAGCAGGCTCATCCAATTCACTTAGTGTACTATCACTAATCTTGTCATGTTAAATATGGAAACCATAGTAGAACTGAGGAGGCTTGCTAACTATACCACTTGTTCTACGAATAGGTAAGGATATATCATCAGGCTTAACAGGTGTCACCGCCTCTTGTTGAGTGTTAGTATTCACTATAGGTTCTTCATTGACAGACTCTTAAATTTCTTCAAGGTCTATCTTACTCCCACTGTCCTATTTAGATATCATTTCTCTCTCATGAAACACTCCTCTTCGAGCTACAAATACCACATTATCCTTGGGTTTGTAAAACAAATATCCAAATGACTCTTCTGGATAACCGACGAAAACACACTTTTCAGATCTGGCTTCTAGTTTGTCCTGAGATTCTCGTCTAACGAAGACCTCACAACCCCAGATTTTGATGTGCCCAAGAAAAGGACTTTTTTCCTTCCACATCTCAAAAGGTATCTTCGAACCTTCTTAGTAGGTACAAGATTTAAGATATGGGCGGTTGTCTCTAATTCGTAACCTCAGCAGCTTATTAGAAGTGTTTCTCGACTCATCATAGATTGAACCATGTCTAACAGGGTTCTATTTCTCCTCTCAGCAACTCCATTTAGTTGTGGTGTTCTAGGAGGAGTTAACTGTGTAACCATACCACACTTTTTAAGATGATCGAAAAAATCGATACTAAGGTATTCTCCTCCCCTATCGGATCGGAGTACCTTTATCTTTCTACGCAAGTGGTTCTCTACCTTGTTTTGATACCTATTGAATACTTCAAAGGTATTCAGCTTATGTTTAATCAGATAAACATATCCATATCTACTGAAATCATCAGTAAACGTAATGTAGTAGCGTTTTCCATCTTTTGTGGCAGATTAGAATGGTCCACACACATCTGTGTGTACTAAGTCTAATAATCCTTCACCTCTTTCACACGATCATGTTAATGGTGATTTAGTCAACTTGCCCAATAAGCAAAACTCGCATACATCATCCGATTTGAAGTCGAATGATTCCAACACTCCATCCTTTTGTAGTTGGGCGATGCGTTTCTTGTTTATGTTCCTAAGACAGGAATGCCACGATTTTGATCTATCAAGCTCATTAGACGAACTAACATTTAAAATTGCATGCCGTTATGACTAATACATTCAATAGTTTCATATATGCCTTTGCAAGGAGAAGCTTTGATGTGTCATTGTGTGGTGTATATTTTATTGATTCATGTTTTAAATTTATATTTTGCCGACTAAACCAAAAACAACACTTTAACGGGCAGTGTACCTGATTGGTAGTAGTTTCGTGGTAAGTAGGGTGTCGAACACTTGAAGCGAGGTTAAATCTATCAATTTAATTAATATCTTGGTTATCTAATCTATGTTAATTCTATTCTATTCTAAACCTATGTCAGTCCTAATTCCAATTCTAACGGGAAAAATGGGGGTTTTCAGCCTGAGAGACTGGCACGATTTGGTTGGTGACTACAATCAATTCAAGGCACTTTAACCTACGCAAGCAACTAAATAAAAGATAAAAGAGCGGTCGAGCCAAATATAAGAAAACTATATTAACCATTATTAATCTGATTAGAAAGTTGGTTTGTTTATTCAGTGCAATGATTTCTTCTCTCAAGGCGGTATATCATTCTTAAGACTTAGGCGTTACATCATCCTAAGACCTAGACACATTCATTCTGTCATAATTAAAGCATCCGTATAAAGCATCCTTATTTGCTGATTATAATCTATCTTAGGGATTAAAGCAATGGTAATCTTGTAAAACCCTAGCTCATAGAGACTTTATCCATTTATCGCTTAATGGCGATTTATACACTAGTAGTCCACTTGTTCCACTATCCAATGGAATCGGAATGTTATTTGTTTAATTATCTAGGTTCACCTTCTAGTCAACACGATCAATAAACCATTGGTAATATCCAATTAACTAGTTAAGCCTAAAGCGTATCCTAGACACAGATTTAGAAGGACAATATTTGTGATCCTATGATTCTAGATGTATAAATTACTATATGGAGAGCTATCCCAGAGTCTAGATTTACTTGGTCCGTACCACTAGATCCAGTTGAATGATAGGTCGCATACAAATGCGCGTAAACAAGTATAAATTTATAAACATAAACAAGAATTCAACGATAAATTAAGAAATCGAGATAAACAAATACCAAACATTCATATCTTCATAATAATGGCTAATACCCGAAGGTATTAGCCTTCAAACATCATAATAAATACAAAAGCAATTATTTAGCCAAGGTAAACTAACCGAGTTAACGAATGATACCAAAAACTAAAGGATTACTAAAGTATATGGAATTACACGTTGTCTCTTATGGAATTGATAGCGTTGCTCGACCTCTTCTACTCTTTTTCTCCTCTGAAATTCGACTTTTATGTTTTAGGTATCGAGAATATGATTTAGCACACTTAAAACTTGTTTTTGACTTTTCTGTTTATAAGGTCTGGAAGTCGGTTCGATACGGCGTATCCAATGCGTTGGATACGGCGTATTGGGGATTTCTTGGAGTAGGGACCATGCTTGATATCTTCCAGATTATTATATTCATTCCATATTTCCAATACGGCGTATTGGTTTTCTCTGGATACGGCGTATTGAGCTCTATTCCTTTGTGGTCTTTGGTTAGTGCAGGCACGGATACGCCGTATCTTCCTTGATGGATACGGCGTATTGGTCTTCAGAATAGTAATCTTCAAAATATCTTTATTTAAGCTCCAGAATGCGCGCCTTTTGCTAATATTCACCAAGTACTCCATAATTACTGCAATTCTCAAATATAAACAATTAATTAAGAATTATTTGCAATAACTATACAAAATGGGTTAATTGTAACACCCCCAAAAATGGGTCGCAGCGGAATATGTTTCCAGGAGCGTTACTTCATAATATCATTGCTCAAGTCATGAGAGAACGACCTCTAACTGTGTCGTTTGAAAAGAAATCATGAATTATTTAGACTCCAATGCACATCACATAAGCCAAGCATCTAACTCACCTGAGAAAAACATGCTTAAAAAGTGTCACCATAAAGTTGTTGAGTTCCTAGGTTTTTGTAAGTGTCACACCCCGCCTAGGCGGAAACACGAGACGTAACATCATAGATATCACCACAACACAATGGTAGACTAAATGAAATAGATAAACAAATAAGACACATTGTGTCATGAAAATATCTAACACAAGAAAAAGGAGTCTTACATTACGATAGCAAAGTCATGCCACAAGGAAATATACTTCAAAAGTCTAAACAATCAAATAATAACCAAGTATCAAACAATTCAAATGACATAAATAAAATCTCTAGGTGAATGACTTCGCATGCAAGCCTACTGTCTTACTAGCCACTCTTCCTGACTGCAACATCCTCAAGATGGTTACTTGAAAATGATGCTTAAAACGTCAACACAAAGGTTGGTGAGATTCATAGGTTTACGACATACAATCTAACTTTAAATAAATTACTGTGATTAATAAAACATGGCAGGACAGTTAAGCTAGCTACTATACAAGCTAACATGCAATCATACCAAACAACCACAATTAGGACGGAACGTGCCCATAATCCACATCATACAGTCATGGGTAACCCCATTACCCTCCGATCGAACCACCCGATCATTAAAAACCACACTTCACATGGTAAGAACTTATCCCCATCCAATATCACAAAAAATGGGTAGATCGTTACCACCCCAGATCCTAATATCATAATAAATGGGTAGGAACGTTACCCCCGATCCAAATACACATAAGCATTTAGCACGTAACATACAATAGCCAAGTAAAGTCCATACACTTTCAAAATAAAGACACATAATCACAGTAATTAGAACATTTCAAATCCATTTGCATCATTTCCATCCCAATTTAAAAGCGATGTGAAAAGAGGGACTATGAAACTCACCTGATGCACAAGCAGCTTCCAAACAATATCAACACAAGCTACACAATACAAACACAAACGTGTTACACGCGACCAAGCTAAAAGCTCCATCCATGGAACACTCAGATGAATGAATTCTAAGGGTTGATTAACCATCAATGGGGTCCGCCCCGACACCATGCCCAACCTTAACCATCTTGTTAACACATTATACTAGTTAACTACAATTTATCCAAAAATGCAGAATTTTTAGCGGAACTGACCACCTTAAACCCATACTTTGCTGACCTTTAAGAAATTATACCAAAAATCATCTAAGTTCATTTATGAGTTTACTAACTACCTTGTGATTCCCAAGTATCCATTACATGTGCAACTATCCCAAATAAAATCAAACTTCAAAACTGTCCCAATTCGGATCTGATTGCACACTAAAAATGTAATACCTCATTACCATACTTAGGCAACTAATTAGAGGTTAATTTTCTCAAGGAAGTTAATAGACATATAGAACTTAACTGTGTGTTTTTTTCTTCACATTAATTCAAATTTTAAGTAACGGTTTTTACACTCATAAACATGCCTATAATTTTGACCCGTAATTTACTCTTGTTTTGACAACTTTTCCTTTTACTACCAATATTTAACAACTTCCGAAAACTAAAATCACTCGGCCAGACTTTTTGAAAAATAGACTCTATGAAATTCAATTTAGGCTTTTGAATCATATCAAAACACGTTTATATCACAAGATATCATCAGTTGAACACATACCTAAAATCTGCTCAACTCTAAATAATAAATTAAAGTGATCTAACCCTAACCATTTACACCAATATGATCCTAATTAAATCCTATACACTCTAACATGATTAATACATACTTAATTACAGAAGTTTTTAAAACCCTAATGATCCACCATATTAATTGTTACATGATTTAATTAAAAGAGTTAAAATAAAAAGGATTATAGATTAAACCTTTTACCCGTGAATCCTTATGATCCTTCTCTTAAATTTTCATCAATTTTTTTTTGATGGTTTCTCCTTTATGAATTTCGACCAAACACACCCAAGAGAGGGGAGGAAAAAGTGTTTTAGGGTTTAGGGATACAAAATATATATAGGACTTTTTAATCTTTGGTTTCCTTATACAATTAGGATTCCTAAAAAAAATTCTTTTTTTCTCTTTTTTTTCCTTTGACTGGCCCAAGATTAATATATATTAATATATTTTTATTATTTTTTTTATTTATTAATTATATCATTATCTACATTACCCTAATTTTCTACAAAAACCTAAGCTAATTTGGGTAAACCTTTTTACATAAACGCCACCTACTAGACTTTCTAAAAATAACTTTTCATTTCACATTTCACTTTCTATTTATGGAAAGTTTACTGCAAACTTCCATATTTCACTCACATGCTTCCTTTCCAATAACTTACACTTCTTATAAACGCTTAACTCTTAAAAACCAAGAATTGACGTAGCAATGCATGCAACACGTCTTTCATTTCCATTATCACCACACGTGAACAAATAGAATACTTAACACCAAACTCATATGCACACAAAACAAGATAATCATTTACCTCTAAAATGACATAATGCACATATGTAAACCACTTCAACATACATATAGAACACATAGCATGCAAGAAACATACAAAATGGACACTTAGCCATTTCTAAAGGTATAAACTAACCTGCTCAAATCACGGTTGTCACAATATCCCCTCCTTATGGAAATCTCATCCCAAGATTTAACTAGTTGGTTCAACAGCACGATCGACAAATAACTAAGTGAACTCGGGACCACGCTTTGAATTCCAACGAACTTTCACAAGTAGAATTCTACAACATTTCAAACTCTTAACCTCACGATCCCTAATTTCTACAGGTTCCTCAACAAAACATAAAGTCTTGTCGATTTTGATTTCATTAAACGGCACATGCAAATTAGCATCCGCCAGACACTTCTTCAGATTTGACACATGAAAAGTGTCATGCACGTTATTTAACTCTTTAGCTAACCTCAACCTATAAGCTACAAGGCCAATCCTTTCAAGGATCTCAAACGGTCCTACATATCTCAGTGCTAACATACCCTTATTTCTAAAACGCACTACGCCCTTCCAAGGCGTCACCTTTAACAATACACGATCTCCCACCTCAAACTCTAATGGCTTACGCCTATAATTAACATAGCTCTTTTGGTGATCTCTCTGTATTTTGGGCTTTTCCTTTACCAACACTACCTTATCAATCGTTTCTTGTACTCACTCAAGTCCAGTCAAACTACTTTCTCTAATTACTGCCCATAGAACAGGCGACCTACATTTCTTTCCATACAAAGCTTCAAATGGAGCACACCGAATGCTCAAATGATAACTACCACCAAAATCGATAACACATGACCTCATTATATCTTCCAAAGTCTGAATCATACGTTCACTTTGTCCATCCGCTTAAGGATGCGAAGCAGTACTCAAATTCAATCGCGTCTCTAAGACTTTTTGTAGTGTCTGCCAAAACCACGAGGTATATCATCCATCCCAATCTGAGTTGATCGTCACCAGAATTTTATTCCTTGCTATTATATCATCAATAAAAATCCTTGCCAACTTCATATCTTGCAATCTTCTTGTATAGCTAGAAAATGAGCTAACTTGGTTAGTCTATCGACCGTCACCCAAATCACATCATACCCACTACTTTGACCTTGGAAATTTAGTGATAAAATCCATGGTGATTCTATCTCATTTTCACTCAAGTATCTCAGGCTGTTGCAGCAAGCCAAAAGTCTTCGACATTGCAGCCTTCACCTCTTAAGCAAATCCGACATTCGCTAACATAGGTAGTTATATCCTTTTCTATACGTGGCTACCAATACATGTCTCCAAGGTTATAGTACGTCTTATCCGCTCCCGGATGTACCAAGTACCTTGATGCATGGCCTCATCCATTATACTTCCTACCAATAGAACCTAAATTCGATCCATAAAGTACAAACTCTCGTCTCTTTTTCTTTCCATCTGTGGATCTAAACCATGTAGCCTTTCTGCAAGAACGTTCTTCTGTTTGAACGCCTCACTTTGGGCTGCCAGTATCATTCCTCTTACTCCAGACTGAATGGTTATAGTCATTGCTTGTACATGTCTAGGTTTCACTCGTTCCTTCCTACTTAAAGCATCAACCACTACATTCGCCTTACTTGGATGGTAGCGAATTTCATACTCTTACTCACTAATCATTTCAATCCATAAAGTAAAAACAATCATCTGCCCTCTTTTCCATTTGTTGGTCCAGGTCACGCAGCATTTCTGTTGGCGCGTTCTCTACCTTGGACGTCTCACTTGGGGTAGTCAATATCTTGTCCTTAACACTTGACTGGATAGTCATAGACATTGCTCTTACTCGTCTTAGTTTCACTCTCCCTTTCTTCTCAATGCATCACCCACTACACTCGCTTTATCGGAGTATCACACAAATCATTTTTAAAGTCTGAATAGCCTCTTCTTGTTCTACACTCCACTCATACTTCTGATTCCTCTTAGTAAGGGAAGTAAGGGGGTTCAACAATCTAAAAAAAATTGCGATGAACGTCGGTAGTAACCTGCCAATCCTAAGAATAATCATTCAATTCCTCACTTCCTCACTCTTACTCGTCTCCATGTGACCAAGAAAATGCACCTCTTCCTACCAAACTCACACTTAGGAAACTTAGCATACATCTTCTCCTTCCTCAGTGACTCCAACACTAACTTCAAATGAACTTCATGTTCCTCCTTCGACTTTGAGTAGGCTAGAATGTCATCAATGAATACGATGATTAACCTACCTAAGTACGGTTTGCATACCCGGTTCATTAAGTCTATGAAAACCGCTGGTGCATTGGTTAACCCAAAATGCATAATCGTAGGCTCAAAATGTCTGTATCTCGTTTGAAATGTTCTCTTTGGAATGTCTACTCATGCACTCGTAGCTGATGATAACCTGACCGAAAATCTACCTTTAAGAAAGGACACGCTCCTCGTAACTGATCAAACAAGTCATCAATCATAGGGAGTAGATAACGGTTTTTAACAGTTGATTTGTTCAACTCCCTATAATCAATACACACGTGAAAAGAACCATCCTTATTCTTAACAAATAACACTGGTGCTCCCCATGGAAAATGACTAGGTCATATGAAACCCTTGTCTTGAAACTCTTGAAGTTGCCCGGACAATTCTTGCATTTCTAAGGGTGCCAAACGATATGGAGACTTCGCGACCGGCGTCGCCCCATGAACCAAACCTATGCGGAACTCAACTTGTCATCGTGGTGTCCTCGACAACTCTTCCGGAAACACATCAATAAAATTGTGCACCACGGGTATATCACTTATCCTAGGTTCATCTACCTTAGCGTTCATTAGGGCTTTGGCGGATCCCAAAGTACGTTCCCCATGAACTCAAAGTATCTCATCACCTTCCAACGGTATCCTAACCACCTTCTCATGACATACTATCACAAACTTCCTCTTGAACAACTAGTCCATTCCCACAATCACATCAAAGCTTCCACGACTTAATGGTATCAACGAACTCCAAGGGTTACGAACAATCGAATAGGATAACAAATGAATATCGAGTCAAAGGCTATAATACATACAGGGGATTCCACATATGCAAATAGTCGTGGATCAAATGACATAAGAATCCTTTGAAAGAAAGGATACGTATATGCACTGAGTGAAAACACAACGAAAGAAAATCAACAGGCGTACCACGACAAAAGAACACATAAAAAATCAATACAAAAGACATAAATTCTTATACTAATTATCGACTTTACTCGAAAGACCAAATTAAATAATGTTTTTATAAAAATCAATTTCAAATGAAGAAGTCACTTTAAGTATGAAAATCATTTTAAATAATAAATAAAATTGTCTTAAATGTAGTCTTTATAAAATTCATTATGGTTGTCATAAAAATCTAGAGATGGTTATCTAATGGTGTATAGTACCTTACTACTATGAATCACTTTAAACCTGCTTTTAGTTTTATAATAAAATAAAATCTATTTAACCACTCAACAATTTTTATATCCTATTTGCATAGGCCATTTAAACATATTCTATTTATAAAGAGCATTTTAAACACAGTTTTTTCCCAAATACTAACACAATACTTCAAAGGGGCTTTTATAACTAGACATCAATTATAAAATATGTTACTCAAACAAAAGTCATCATAATACCAAAAGGGATCGTAAAACAACGTACAGGCTCTAACACAATTCTATTATTTGAAAACAAAAGAAAACACCAGGAATCATGTACTCAAAATAAAATCAAACGAACTCGTACAAGAAAACTCATGCAAGATGTTACGTACCCAAAAGAAAACGTAAGGTCTTATCCAAAATAACGATCAACATAGCAAACCTAAAAGCATCGATACTAACATGTCGCCAAACGGGTTCTACGAAACCAAGGATATACATACCAGGAGTAATGATCCACACTAAAATGTTAGGAACAATTATGTGCTTAAAAAAAAACGTTGTGATACTCATACGATGTGATCAATGCAACGAAAAGAACTAATAAAACGAGCCTATATCCAAAAGAGCATATTCCGAAACACCAATATACATTGAGATTTCAATAGGAAAAATCGGGTACCTACTAAACAAAGTAGGATGAAAGGGATGCTAATGCTTAAACTAAAAAATCTTAACAAACAACGCGAGCAAACAAGCAACCAATAATAGCAATACTAGGTATCCTCAAATACTAGATAGAAGGAAAAACTTACTATCTTATACTCACAACTTAACATATCCTCTAATAGTGTTAAGATAGAATAATTCTCTACCCATACCCACCATCCTTATCATGAATACACATATATAAAAAACATATTACACTACCACCTTACAACCACACACAAATAAATGCAATCCTGGTCACAAGTCTACGTATGTGATGCCTTTATAATTATGTTGGCCACCATAATTATAAGTGCCTCCTTTCACACGTGTACTTACTTCCAAGACTACTCATTTCAATCATAATTCACATATAAGCACATATTCCACATTGCACATCTTAAACCACTCCAACTTAACACATAAAGGATGTTCCATCAAATAAAATTGAAACGACATAAAGGAACGAACGTCTCGCAATGACTCCCAAAATACGAAATATCTGAAAAAAAATAATCAATAACAACATGACAAGGTAAAGGACGGGATAAACTTATCCTGGGCCTCACTTGGGTTTGACTTTGCCTCCGCAAGAATCACCTGACTCCGCGGTCCAGCCCTATTATGCGCATCCGACAAATGATCAACTATCCTATCTCCTTCGGTTTCACAAGAGGCTCCTTATAATGCTTAAGTCCAGTTGGGAAAGGGTTCCCCAACGAGACTTATTACGGGTGGGGGAAAAACATAGCTAAAATACTAAGAAAGTAATATATATCATATCAGTTAATGGTAGAAAAAATAACTAAATGAAAACTTAACAAAATAGGAAAATATAAGCTATGCAATATAGCAGGGAAGCATAGCAGTTATAGCATTAAACACTTAAGCCCTAAATGCATCTACATAAAGGACCCCTAGGTTATAGTCTAGGCTCAACCACCTACTTCTCTATAAAACCTGGCTTTGATACCAATCTGTCACACCCCACCTAGGAGGAAACACTAAGAGTAACATCATGGATATCATCACAACACAATGGTGTCAACAAAATAGAGGACTAAATGAAATAGATAAACAAATGAGACACATTGTGTCATGACAATATCTAACACAAGATAAAGGAGTCTTGCATTACGATAGCAAGGTCATACCACAAGGAAACATACTCCAAAAGTCTAAACAATCAAATAACAACCAAGTATCAAACAATTCAAATGACATAAATAAAATCTCTAGGTGAATGACTTCGCATGCAAGCCTACTGTCTTACTAGCCACTCTTCCTGACTGCAACATCCTCAAGATGGTTACCTAAAAATGATGCTTAAAACGTCAACACAAAGGTTGGTGAGAGTCATAGGTTTACGACACATAATCCAACTTTAAAATAAATCACTGTGATTAATAAAACATGGCAGGACAATTAAGCTAGCTACTTTACAAGCTAACATGCAATCATACCAAACAACCATAATTAGGACAGAACGTGCCCACGATCCACATCATACAGTCATGGGTAACCCCGTTACCCTCCGATCGGAACAGACAGAAATAGGTTAAAGCACTACCCTCCAATTGGAACACATAGAAATATAATAGGTAGCATCGCTACCCTTCAATTAGAACATACAGAAACTTCACCACATGTATCACATAACATATAATAACCACTTAAATGCCCATGCACTAAATAAAATCACATAATCACAGCAACTTAAAAACATTTCCAAAATACTTGCATCATTTCCACCCTAATAAAACATAAGAAAATAGGGGCTATGAAACTCACCTGAATGCTCAAATGCGGCTTCCAAATCTCAACACGCAACTATACAAATAAATAAACATGGTTACACGTGACCAAGCTAAAAGCTCTAGTCTATGTAACATACATATGATGGATGTCTAAGGGTTTAGTTAACCATCATGGGTCACCCCGACACCATGCCCAACCTTAACCATCTCATTAACACTTTACACTAGCTACTTATAATTATAATCAGAATTGCAGAATTTTAGTGTCTATTTACGTGCTCAAAACCCTTACTTAATGACCTTCATAATTTATATCAAAAATCACCCATGTTCATTTATGAGTATATTAACTACCTTGTGATTCCCAAGTATTACTTCCATGTGTAACTACATCAAATAAAATCAAACTTCAAAACTGTCTTAATTCAGATCTAATTACACACCAAAATATATCACTCTAACTATCATACCTAGACATGCTTTCAGAGGCTAATTTTTACAGGATTATCAATAGACATATGGAAATTAACTAAAGTAGAAGATCTAAGCTAAATTCCACTTTTAAGTTAAGGTTTCACCCTCAAAAACATGACCTAATTCTGACCCGTATTTACTGTTTTGACTTCTTTTGTTGCAGAGGTTATTTGAATGCCTTCCCGACCTTAAAAACTTTCGAGGCCAGATTTTATGGAAAGTAGACTCATTTAGCTTATTCATAGACTCAAGAAACATATCAATACACACTTTTATAATCTAGATATCAGTCGTTTAACAAGACTCAAAATTCTGCTCAACCCTAAATCAAGTTTTAACGTAAATCTAACCTAACCAATTGCATGATCACAACCCTAATCCAATACTAATCACCATAGCATCATTAAATTTCATATATTTACTGTATTTTTATGAAACCCTAGATCCATCATTGATTTTGTTACATGAATATACAAATCTAACTAAGAAGAACGCACTTACCTTGATTATTCGCACCTAAAACACAACTCTTGAATGTTTCTTGGATCCCAAAAGTGAAAATCGACTCCTTAGGGTTAAAGTCGACTGAAAATAAGGGTTATGGGGCTGTATGAGTCATTCTAAGGGTGTATTTGGCTTAGGGATACCTAATCTAAATAATTAGCATCAAAATTCTAGTCAAACCCCTCTAGATAATGCAAAAATTCATTTTTTTTCCTTATCCTTTTATCCCTAGCCGATTTATATATATATATATATATATATATATATATATAACATTAAATAAAATATATATATAAATATATATTATACATATAATTATATATATATATATATAAAATATACAATATATAAATAGTATATATTTTATATTTTTTTATTAATTTATTAATTAACTAATTTACTTCATTACCTTAATTTTTTACAAAAATCTACGCTAATTTGGGTAAACCTTTTTACATAAATGCTACTTACTAAAGTTTCTAAAAATAACTTTTCATTTCACATTTCACTTTCCATTTTTAGAAAGTTTGCTACAAACTTCTATATTTTACTCACATGCTCCCTTTCCAATAACTTACACTTAAAAACCAAGAATTGATGTAGCAATGCATGCAACACGTCTTCCATTTCCATTATCACCACATGTGAACAAATGGAATACTTAACACCAAACTCATATGCACACAAAACAAGATAATCATTTACCTCTAAAATGACATCATGCACATATGTAAACCACTTAAACATACATATAGAACACATAGCACGCAAGAAACATACAAAATGGACACTTAGCCATTTCAAAAGGTATAAACTAACCTGCTCAAATCACGGTTGTCACAGTAAGTATAAATGTTGAACCAAAGTTTCGTAAAGTATGTATGACCGTTTCAATCCTTAAATGTTCACCAAAATGTATGTATAAATTTTGGAAATCAAAGAGTTGTAAGGTATGCATGACCATTTCAATCCTCAAATAGTCACAAAACATAAGTATAAAAGTTGGAATCAAAGATGTGTATGATCATTGTATCCCATACAATAGCCACAAAAAGTTAAGTATAGTTGGACCACCATTGTTCAAGTATGTATTGCCACTTTATTTAAGGCAACGTAAATATTCATGTGTGTATAAAACAATGATTACGATTACTCTAAGTTCATGAAACTGTAGCTCAGACTTGGGTGTATGCCACTTTATTCAAGGCATGGTAAAAGTTCACGCTTATGTATGTGTAGTTCCGTACTCTGACATAATATAACTTTCGTATGTCCAGTGATAGCTAATCACCCGAACGGGGATTGTCACACCCCAATAGATCTATTTTATAACATTTGTGCCTACCAACTCGTAGTTAACAGTTCAATCCGCTTAAGCTAATCCGTAATCATTTGGGTAAAACTAAAGTAATGTCCTTGTTTTCAAAAATAAAGTGAAACAAGCAATGTATTTCATCCCAAAATAAGTAATTGAGTATGTAGACCAGTTTGTAAAACGAATTGTAAATGCACATGTAATAATTTCAAACCAATCATGTAAATGAGATTAGTAACAAGCATTTTCTCACCTCAAAAGTTGTAAGGTATATGTAAAACAAGTAAAATGTAGGGCTATAAACTCACCTTGAGTGTATGAATAACAAGGTATAACAGAAGTGTGAATAAATGTCACATGGGTGTCCGAATGAAACCTAATTAATTATAGGTCATATGAGTACTAAGTACTTTGAATAAATAATACCGTATATAATTCTATATAGCTACATCACCATCTAATTGTGTTTGTGGGATAATATTTAAATCGCATTTGATAAATAATAACCATGTATTTGTACCCATATAATCGTATAAACAGTTCAATCGCCTTTGTAAAATAATATTTATAAAGTTTAAAACATGTATAAATATTATTTAAGTGATTCTAAAATGTTTCGCCAAAATGTTTTTATTAAAAACGAACCAACACTATTCACGTCAGGAAATAGTGCACAAGTAACAAATAGTGCGTATCCTTCTCGTTTTAAGTCTGTTTTGTACGTTCTTTATGTCTACACTTTCGTATTAGAAAAATATATCAAAATATTACATATTTGCATTTTGAGCTCTCTGATAAACAGTACTTTTTACTGTTTATGCACTTTTATAAATTTAATTATCGTAAACTCGTAAATGTCGTATCTTATTCGTTTTAACTCCGATTTTAGTGATTCTTTCGAGCACGGGTTCGTAATTAAAAGTTCTATCTAATTATGACATTTTACAAAATAAAAACACCTGATGTGAACAGTAACTTATATAAAATTATTTTTATAAAAGTATTTATTATCATAAACTTGCAAAATTCATAACTCCTTCGTTATTGATAAAATAATTATGATTCTTAATGTTTTGGAATTCTAAAAATGTATACTTTCTGTGAAAAATAATTATATAATTTTATCAGAATTGAATTATAATAAGTTTTTATAAAATTGTTTTTATAAAAGCTTTTATTTATCGTAACCTTGCAAATGACGTATCTTCTTCGTTATAGCTCGAATTTTCGAGTTCTTTATATCCCTACGATCCTTGTAACATGTGGTATTCTATAAAAATATAAAATAAATACATTATTTTTTGAATCCATACAGACCCTTTTTATCTTTTTGTTAAAAATATGTTTAAACTTGTTTTTATAACTTTTTAGCCTAGTTGATTTGTTACTAGTCCTCTACCATGTGTTATACCACAAGTCTTATATTATTTATGTTTTTATTCCATCATTTGTTCAAGTATTTCCATGATAACAAGTCTTTACATGTCTTTTGCTCATAAACTTAATAAGTACAATTTTTAAGTAACTAATTTATATATACTTTTTATAAACTAAACCATATTTGTACAATGCTTATACTTCCATTCCAACATGATATTAACGTTCATATAACATACGTAAAAGTATATCAAACCATACTCAAGTGTAAAAATCAATTTTACAAGTTAATAAGTTTCCTAGATGGTGATTCACTATATAAACATAATATACATATGAAATCACAAATGTAAAGAGTTTAAGGGTTTTAGATAACCTTAGTATGATGTATGATGAAGAAATACAAGATCTAAACCCTATTTTAGATAATAAACCTAAGCTTCCAAGACAAAGAAAACCCTAATTCCAATGAAACCCTAATCCTAAACCTTTCTTGCTTAACCCTTGTAAATGCTTAACTAAACCTTCAAACCTTCTTGGTATACCTTAGATATGATGTAGGAATACTTGTATATGTGGTAAATAAAATTTTATGGATTTGGTAAGGTTGTTTGTGTTTGGCCGTGGAATAGAGGAGAGAAAAAGAGAGATATGTGAAGTTTTTACTTAGTGAAATGAGTTGTGTGTTTTATCTCTTACTAGTATAAGCCTTAAATACTTCATGAAGCTAGTTGAAATAATGTCCAAGTTCATAAAACACTATTAGGGAGCTCTAGACAAGATGAGGGAAATAATAAAGAAAAATGGCAAAACACTAGTCATAGTTAGTAAGGTTTTAATTAGGCTTTGTTGTACAAGACTTTAGCAAGATTTTTATGATATTTCTCTTGAGTTTTCATGTATATATCCGGACACATAGGTATGTACATAAGAGATTTTTGTAATTTTTGAGTATTGGATATAATTGTGGGTATTTGGTTGAGTATAGATAGGTATTGGTGCTTCCGGGTATGCCTAAATGTATTAAATTACAAAACCAACAAAAATAAAATATAAAAAGTTGATTATTACTTTCGTAAAAATAATATATTGCTTGCTTGACGTAAACTTAAATTTTTTCGGTGCCCGTTTACGTTGATTGTTGATTTTTAGTTTATGCGATTTAACTTAACGATTAAAATTAAAAGCAAACGCGTGGAAGTTTAAAATAAATAGTCAAATATTTATTGACGTAAATAATGTGAAAAAATATGAATTGTTACATTAATAACATAGGATAAATGATGCTATAAAATAAACATTATTTGATGTCATCAAATATCCCCCCACTTGAATCCTACATGTCATCAAGTGGCCTTTAGAAGTTTATAAAAATGTATCCCTAATGATATTTTCCGTTAAAGCATTTATTTGATCTATTACAAGTACACAACCAAATACCTCACGGAATAGGAAGATGAAAACACTCAAATCACTCAACTAATCTATGTGGTAACATGTAACTAATTCGCTCAATTGCTCGGTCGTGATGAGTATTCTATCATAAGCTTGGCAAGGATACACATCTCCACCACTAAAGCCAAGGAGTAACAAGTTTATAAAGGTAAATATAGGTTTTTGTATGGAAAGGCTTACGGTTGATCATTCTACAATCTTTCACCAGAAGTACCACTCCAACAAGGCAGCTAAAGCACACATACATGGCCGTAATGACGGAATAGACATGTGTGTTCGATCACATCCTCATTCGAATTTAACCAACGGTTAGGATGAAGAATGATATAGGGTAGGAACCTTCTAACTTTCACCAAAAGTCGTAAACCAACGAGGCAGCTAAGACATGCATACATGGCCGTAACGACGGAATAGACATGCATGCTCGAACAAGTCCTCATTCGCGTAAAACCAGCGGCTAATCATTAGGTGAGAGGGAAGTAAATTGTTGTTAAATAAAAATCAAGAAACAAATAGATTAAGACTAGAGTACAAGTTGCTAGACACTTTTTTCCCCGACCGTTACCATGATTTAGACACGTCTATTTACAACGTCTTGATCATAAATCAAAAACAACAACCTAAGTTGGCGTTCCTGTAACGGACAACATCCCAATCATCCCAAACTTTACATACTCTACAAGGTAAGTGGTGATATCTTCCACTTTGTATAATACTCTACATCGTCGATTTGTATCAACGAATAATCGATCCTTCGTGTAATTCCTTTGGTTCTTGCTTTGCGAAATAATTATCTTCAAACTTTTCCTTCCTTTTTTTTACCAATCTAACTATATACGAAACTCGAAGTAGTTTCATCATCTTCACGATCATAATACTTCCGGATAATTTCTTTGATAGTTCTTCGTTCTTCGGACTCACCAATAATTGTGATGGTAGTAAAATCACATGAGTTTTTACTACTATAATATACATTCCCATTTGCAATGTGCAAATTTTCCAACCGCACCAAAGATAGAAAATGACACAAGACTCGAGAAATACAAACTTTACACTTTAAGCAACTAGCAACTGTGAATTAGACTTAATCTAACAAGGTAGGTTAAGGTGTAAGGGTGTAACAAAACAAATAATTGGTGTAGTTCCTAAAGGATTGGCTCTATGAGTTGTTCTGGTGGATCTTCACTCTAAAGATGAGAGTGGAAAAGGGTTTAAACTGGAGGTTAACTAACCGGTGTAGTTAGTTAATAAATAATATGGATAGGCGATTTGGGTGTAATCTTAAAATTTTACCAATGTAAACAAGTTACTCTAATTAAATCCATAATACTCATTATTGTGGTCTCGAGTGATATACCAAGCCAAGTTCTAAAGTCCACTACATCATCGGCACACTCGTATTTTGTGGAATTTGGGTAAACATTTGGAAACGGATAGCCTAAATCCTCACACTACCTAACAAGGGTTATTGTGTGCGGGTTATGTATCAAATAATTTCACAAAAGTATGCTTGAAAAAATTTTAAATTTGAGCATAATTTAAGCAATTTAATCATTTTAATGTGAAAAATAGGACAAGTAAACATTCTAATTCCATCCCTCCACTTGAATTATACAACGTCCTCGTTGTATAGATAAAACATTAAAAATATAGAAATTAAAAAGGATTAGAATGAGAAACTCCCCTGATATTTGGTCGGTAGATTATCTAATTTGCGTTTATGAGCAAGATTGTGTGTTGTACAACCGTCTTAAGGTTTCAAAACTCTAACACTTCAAGATCTTCTAGATTTGTAAATTCTCCACCAATATTCGTCGATATTCTTTCATGAGATCTTGTGTAAAATAGGAAAAACGTGCATTCCTATCTTGGCATCTACGGTTAATTTAAACTAAACTAATCAAACTAAATACGATTCAGTCTGGTGGATACGCCGTATCAAATTAATGAATACGCCATATTCCAGAACTAACAATAATTTTTTTAAAGTGTAATAAAAAATAAAGACTGATAACGACCAGACAATCAATACGCTGTATGGTATGGAGCAGATACGCCGTATTAATGTCTGGGAAGACAGACTCGATAAAATTAAATAACAATCCAGGTTGTCACCCGGATAGCACTTTTGTTTACAGCAAAGTCTTTAAGTTAGACTTGTCTTCAGCTTCTCTTCACCATTCCATCTCATGCACGCTAACGTGCCCGCATGTAAGCCATTCTTCCATTTACGGAACTTGGATAAAGTCGGGTCCTAGATTCGAAACTCCTTTGTAGAACCTCTTTAACTTTTGGTATGAGTGCGAGATCCCTTCTTCTATCATGTTTACTTACCATAGAATGGTGGGTTTAAATGCAATGCACATTAGTGTGGTGTTTAAACCACGATGTGATCCGCACCATTTGGAATTAACTACGATCATCACCATGTAAATGTGAAATCATTCCACAACCGTCTTGCATTAATTCTAACGTTCTCTTAAAACGGTTCTCCAACAATACATCGCCTAAGGAGGGGTGGGGGGGGATCAATACGTATAACATCCAAATCTTTCAAAACTGCAAATCAATTACCACAAGAAAAGTTCCAACAAAAATAGCCATTCATTAAGCTCCTACAACATTATCCCCTTGGTACACCATCATCTCTTCATTAAAGAGTAAATAAACTATTTTGGCATCACCATTGACGTATAATAACAGTAAGAAGTTGACGTGTGTAAATACAATCCTATCATGCATGAAAACTTTAAGTTGTAGGCATAGTCTATGTGGATTTTCATATCATTATCGTAATAACTAGGGTAATCATCAATTCCAGTATCAAGATTTGCATCCCTAGTTCTAAATTCCTCAATTACCTCACCTTCCTCAATGGTGGGCATTAAATCATCACATCGATTTCTCCTAAGCTTAAATGGTTCATTTAGATCATTTAGTTCGATGTAATCTCCATTTAAAGGGTCTAATGATCTATTAATCACCAAAGTCTCTCCCATTAGCCTAGCTTCTAAATCAAGTTATATTCTTTCTCTTAAACTTAGCATGTATACCCTCTTAATTAAACTGCTAGCAGGTTTAACACTTTTGAAGATAATATTTTCTTCCCCAACTCTAAAAGTAATCTTTCATATGTATCATCAATTTACACGTGTGGAAGATCAACATTGTCTTCCGATGATCAGGGCACTTTGACATCCTTTGGTCAATATCTAGAAATAAAAAGTTCCCCTAAGGGGAAAGTAAATTTTACCAATTTAACAAGTACATTTTCAGCAATTCCAATTTTGGATAGTTACTGTCCAACCGCTAATTCCATGTTAGCTTAGTGTATCTATTGCCTAATAATAAGTTAAGGAAGGTCAAGAGAGGTATAACACTAGCGCTAGCTCCTAAGTCAACAAGGGCATTATCAAAGCAAACATTATTAATAAAGCAAGGAAAAGTGAAACCCCTGTGTCTTATCTCCTTTTGGGGTATGGATTCATCGATTGTGAAGATTTAGAGTAAGCTTTCTAGAATATGAAGTCCATAATGATCCCTTTTTTCGCATCACCCAAAAAGTATAACCAATCAAACAACTTGGAAAAAGAATCGTCTTTGTCTTGTCCTCGACATGAAGTAACGATAGTGTCTAGAGGATACGGCGTATTGGGGAGATCCAATACGGTGTATCAGGTGTAAATCAGCTTCAATAGTAGTCAAGATTGACTTGACTTGATCTCTCTGGTTCGTTTCAGTTGAGCTAGGTAAATTTACAAATCCCCTCTCTTGTAATGCCTTGCTCATTTGCCCGATTTGTATCTACAATATTTTAATTGATGCTCCTTGGTTCCTTATGGCAGCATCCGTTAAAGCTTGGATTTTTTTGATCAAGTTAGAGTTTTCCTAGTGTCTCTTTGCCGATTCTCCCATAAATTTGCTCAAGGTATCTTTCATTGATTGCCTTCGTTCTTGGTACGAAGGATTTGCGTTGTTCCTTTGATAAAATCATGTAGTTATTGCTCTATATCCCCCACCTTGAAAAGGTCCACCAAATTGTGTGTAGTAAGCTTCTTCTAAGGTTTTCCCTTCTTCTTTTAGTGGGCAATCTTTGGTGTAATGGGGTCATTTGCATTGTTCACATCCTACTTGAGCAATATAAACTTTTTCATTCACCTTCTTGATCTCTCTTCCTAGATTATTTAGTTGTGCTTGTATAGCAGCCAGTCTGTCAGAATTCTCAGTACTTATTCCTCTAGATGTTCCATTGTGCCATTTTTGAGAGTATTCTGCCATTTCTTAGATGGCCTTTTTAGCATCGATAGATGTCTTAGTTGGAACGACACCTCTTGAGTCAAGAATATGTCGTGTTGGAACAACCAACCCATTGTAAAACAAAATTACCTCCTGCATCTCAGTCAAATAGTGTTGAGGACACTTCATCAAGAGTTCTTTAAAGTGCTCCCATGCTTGATAAATGGTTTTATCTGGTTCTTGCTGAAAGTTGTTGCTTTCCTTCATTTTCTTTGTAATTCGACCAGGTGGGCAATATTTGTTCAAAAACTTATTTTTAAGATCTTCCCAAGTTTTGATCGAACCAGTTGGTTCGTTTCTTAGCCGATGACTTGCGGCTCCAATTAAAGATATAGGGAAGAATCGAAGCATTAGTTGATCCTCAGTGATGTTAGGAACATGGAATAAGTCAACAATTTCAAGAACTTTTTCAATGTGTTCATTCGCATCCTCATTATCCAAACCGCTAAACGTGTTTTCTCGAAGCTACTTAAGAAATTGGCCTTTCAGTTCAAAACTATCTTTTTCCTCAATCTTAGGCCTAGCAATTCCCGATCCATAGTCCGTTTGGGTCTAGCTCATGTATTGCTCCATGGTTTTCGCCATTGCTTCTTCTTCTTCTTCTTCCGAGTATTCTTGGTCAAAAAATAAATTTAAATCAGGCGATCTTAATTCGTCAAGACTTAGTGACTTGAAATTCTTGTTCAGGTTCTTTGGAAGGTGTGAATAGTTTGTTTGTTGAACTCCTTGTCATGCACTACCTAAAACAAGAGATAAACAATCAGTAGGATTTGCTCTGAAGAAAGATTGAAACAAAAATTAGCATGAAAATCAAATAGTAAAACCAAGATTTCTATTTCTGATCCAGATGATCGATACGCCGTATCCAATAGGAGTGGATACGCCGTATTAATCAGTCTGAATGAATACGCAGTATGGATAGAAAGTTGGATACGCCATATCCGATGGAAGTGGATACGCCGTATTCAGCTATCAACCAGAACAGTGTATTAAGAAAAACAATTAAATACGCAAACAATTAAACACACATATATACAAGCAAACAATTAAAGACAAATATACAAAATTTACAGTATATAAAAGAATATACACTAATCTAAATTACACAACTCCTAAGGGTTAGATCTAATCTAATGTTAAAAACTAAAATATCAAATAAAAATCAAGATTAATTTTCACTCCTCGGCAGCGGCGCCAAAAACTTGATGTGTCGTTGTGTGGTGTATATTTTATTGATTCAAGTTTTAAATTTATATTTTGCCGACTAAACCAAAAACAACACTTTAATGGGCAGTGTACCCGATCGGTAGTACTTTCGTGCTAAGTAGGGTGTCGAACACTTGAAGCGAGGTTAAATCTATCAATTTAATTAATATCTTGATTATCTAATCTATGTTAATTCTATTCTATTCTAAACCTATGTCAGTCTTAATTTTAATTCTAAAGGGAAAAGGGGGTTTTTTTAGCCTGAGAGACTAGGACATTTTGGTTGGTGACTACAATCAATTCAAGGCACTTTACCCACGCAAGAAAATAAACAAAAGATAAAAGAGCGGTCGAGCCAAATATAAGAAAATTGTATTAACCATTATTAATCTGATTAGAAAGTTGGTTTGTTTATTCAGTGCAATGATTTCTTCTCTCGAGGCAGTATATCATTCTTAAGACTTAGGCGTTACATCATCCTAAGACCTAGACACATTAATTCAGGCACAATTAAAGCATCGGCATAAAGCATTGATAAGTGCTTAATTACACATATCTTTTACCTCTAAAAACGAGCTTAAATGACCAAAAACAGACAAAAACTGCCAAATATATGTTTGTTTTGCATTTGTATTGTGCAGGAAGTGGATATCAACAAAAAGACAGAACCAATGCAAAATAGACCAAACAGAGCATGGAATGTATAAGACTTTGCAAAATCAATGCCAAATCCAAAATGCCAAAGTCATAGTCAAAACAGAATAGAAACAATTGGATGCAATCTTAACCCATCTGATGGGCCGGGAAAGCCCAATAGTATAATTATGAAGACTGTGAAGACCAAATGGGCCCTCAATCAATTACAACAGCCCATTTGTGTGCATTTGACAAAGACTGTGAAGACTTTGAAGGCCCAATCCTAGCCCAGTTACAGCCAATCTCAGCCATTGAACACACAAAACCCACTTCATAACCTTATTGGGCTTGAAAAAGCCCAATAACCAAACCTGCACCTTATTGGGCCCAAACCAAACCCAATTGGGCCCAATAGCCCAAACCAAACCTTATTGGGCCCAGACAAACCCAGTGGGCCCAATACAAGCCCAACACAAAACAAAAAACCATAAAACACTTTTTACAAAACTTTAGGGGCTAAAATTGCCAATTTTAGAAGTTGTTTTATAAAAGAAAAATGGTTTAAACTAAAAGAGGGACTGAAATTGCAATTTTCCAAACTTGTAATCCCTTAAAAAACCATGGGACATAAAACTGCCAAATGGCATTTCTTAATTAGAAAAACAACAGGGACCAAATTTGCAAATTTCCTAAAACTCATTTAATTCTTTTGTTTATAAAACAGCATGGAACCCATTCCTTGCAAATAACCCCAAGACTTTTTTAATTCTTTATAATAAATAAAACCACAAGGGCCCATAGTGTCACTTTCTAAACTTGTTTATAACTGAAATTCGGCCAAGATAGAAATGAAAAGAGAAGGAAAGATGGGGGGGCACTCTTGCCTCTTCCCCATACTTTCCTTTTAAACCTGCAACCAACTTGGTACCTCAACCCGTTTACCGCCAAATCCTTATACCACCCTTTCCCACGGTTTTCACTCCCATACCACCTCCCTAGTACACTCCCAGCTCACCCCTCACCATTTCCCACCTTACCCTGCCCCTATAACCCCTCCCACTTGGAAATCACTCAACCCGAGACCCCATCAATGGCTGAGATGGTGTATAAGAACCAACGAAGGGCTAGGATTGCTTTGGAGGCTTTGTACTCTCACAGCAAGCTCATCCCAAGACCAAAGAAAGGCTTTGAGCTGCTATAAAAGAGAGAAGACCAAGCCGAAGCCAACACACCATTTTTTTACCATGTTTTTAGTTTAATCTTAATTTCAAGTCTTTCTTTTAAGCATTTAGTATAATTCAGTTCATTTTAAAGTTTTATGTTGTAATTCTTTCAGTTTTAATAAAAGTTAAAAGTGCTTGTGATATTCCCATTGTCGAAATTCAAAGTTTGATGTTATCTGTTTAAACCTGTTTAAACATGTATAAAAGTTGTTAAAGTGTGCTTGTAATCAAGTCTTCTAGCCCTTTCTTCACTAAAAAAGGATAAAAAACCCGAAATTTATACTTAAGGGGGTGTTTGGTTTAGTCTTAAAATGGGTCAATATGGGATTGGCATGGGTCACAAACACTCAGCCAACTTTGGCTGAGTGTGTAGGGTTTATTAAGCCTCCTTGATCACCACTTTTAGTTTGAAAATAAGTTTTTAAGTTTCTTTTGTCCTCTGTCAAAATTTGAATAAGCAAAATTGAGCTTAAGGGCTCAAGCTGCTTATGCAGCTTAAGTACACTAATTTTGTGCTTGTTGTTGTTGTTTCTAGCCAAAAACCCAACCCTTTGCTCTGTCATATAACCATAAGCCCAAGTCACCAAGTGTGTATACATGCATAATTTTTGAAAAATGCCAACTTTAAGCCCAATAATCAGCAACTTTTTCTCAACCTTAATGGCTTAAACTTTGAAAATAAGCTCATTTGCCTCCCCTTTTAATCTGTTTGTGCTTGGATTTGGCTAATAAGCTCTTTAGAGCTTATTGCATAAGCTCAAAAACTACCCCTAGCCACTGTTGCACCTTCCCCTGGTGCTGAGCACCATAGTTTAGCCCTTTTATCTAGCTTATTTTATAATAGACTCTAGGATTTTATTGCTTTTATTTATAGCTTATTACTAGTTCTTTAAGCTCCCAAAATATTATAGCTTATCTCCCTTTCTAGGTTAGCTTAAAAGTAGCTTAAAGTACCCCTTTTTCTGTTTTATATATAAACTGTCATTTTAGCTTAACAATAGAACAGCTTATTTTAAGGCTTATTCTAGGTTGCCTTAGCTTATTTAGGACTACCCCTAGCCTATTTAACTGTCCCCATAAGTTTTAGCTTATCTTGTTAGCTTAAATCCTAAAAGCCAAGAAAAATAAGCCATAAGCTTATTTAGCTTTTGCAGTCCAAAAGCTTAAGTTTTTAGCTTATTTAGTGAGTAAAAAGCATAAGTGCTTTTACAAAAGTTACTCCCCTTGAGCCCCTTTACAACTTTGCTTCTTTTGCTTTTTGATAATAAGCTGTTTGGACTTAATTTGTAATCGGGGTCCACCTCAGGGACCAATTGTGTAATTTTCTCTTTTGTAGTTACCTTTGTTAGTCCC
>BQNB010020933.1:0-57771 GCA_026074375.1 Tanacetum coccineum | reverse complement strand
AGACTTCAATTGGTTCGAATATGATTGATTTCTAAAAATCCCAATAGTGAGCAAATAAAGGGACAATTAAACCTAACTACGAAAAAACAATAACAGGAAATTAAGTAAACACGACAAATAAGCTAGAACACTGAAATTAAACCCTAAATACTTTTCTAAACTTTTTCTAATTCTAATTAACTATTTAAAATTAAAAAGCTAAGGAAATTCTAAACCGAGAGTAATTTAAGCCAAAAATGAAGAAAACGAGAACGGGGATCGAATCCCGTTCTTTAAAAAGTGAGTTTTCAAAATATTAACCCTACGGAACTAAATTTCAACCTAAACCTAGAATATGATAAGAGAAAATTTTATAAAAAAGAAAATTATTTTTTTGATTATGTTTCTATTTTTTATGATTTTTTAAAGTTTTTAACAAAAATAAATGATTAAAAATACTAAACTTTGAGTTAAAAATCTAAGTAAAATTCTAAAAATAGCTTATGATAAGCAAAATGCAGGAAAAATGTAAAAACTTAAAAAGCTAAACTAAATAAGCCGGGAAAAAGCTTTTTAAGCACTCGAAGTGCTTTTATATAACAACACTTAAAAAGGTGGTAAAAGAATAAACTACGCTCCTTAGGACGTAAAAGTCCCAAGGGCGCAGTGGTTAGTATGTTTGTATGTGGAGTGTTATAAAAAGGGTAGAGGCTAAGTTGAGATCGGGGGTTCGAGTCTTGCTCACCCCCGACTTCCTTGGTTTCCCCTTTTTATTTTTTTGCAAAATCCTAAAAAACAAAGTTATAGAAAAGCTGAAAACTATCAATTTTAATAAAAGCTACTATTTTTGAAACTCCCTAAATAAGCTAGAAATCAGGTGAAAAGCCAACAAATTGTATAAAACTACTTTTTGAACTTAAGCAACTAATAAGCTAAATTAAACTAAGTTTAAAGCAAAATTAGCACCTACTAAATTAACCCTATCCTAATGAGCTAATTTTGAAAAGAAATGAACAAACACTTTAAGCAAGAAAAAGCTTAAATAAGCACAGCAGTACTAACTTAAAGTTAGTACTGCTAGCTTTAATCTTTAATGCTGCTTCCACTAAATGTCTTAATAAGCTAAGGACATAAACAAAATAAGCTAAGACTAACTTAATAAACTACTCTAGACTAGAAATAAGCACTAAGAAGCAAGCCATAAGCTGAGGATTTCAAATAAGCACTTATAAGAAAACTGCATACCAAACAGACAACTTAGCTACTTTGAGCTTATTTTTAGCTATGCAAACAGATCCTTGTGGGTTTCTAACTTATACTACCTTAAACCTTAACCAAAAAGCTACATGAAACAATTTTTAAAAATCATTTTGAAAAATAAATGCTTATTGAAAAAGCTAGCTGAAAAAGGCTTAAACACTCAATAGGAGCTGAGTTTTATTCTTAGCTTTGGAAATGGTAAAATGCTGAATTTTAAGGCCAAAAACAGATACTCAAATTAACTTTTTAAGACAAAATAAGCTGAAACATATTGAAACCTACCTATAAACTACTTGTGTGCTAAAAATCAAAACCTAATCCCTACAATTACCCTCTGATAATTAAGCATGAAAAGTGCTACTAGTCTAAATCCCTATCTGATGCAGTTTGCAAACTAAATGACCAAAAATTAACTTGAACAAATGCAGGCCTAAGGAGCTAGTTTCTACACTTTAAAAATACTAAACTAAAAGCAAAGAGAGCAATACTAATAAGCTAAAATTGACTAGATCTTAAAATACTTATAAGGCTATATTAATACTAGCAGATTCAAACTTAACTACTAGCAAACTATTGAAAACTTAGATTAAGCCTAACTAAGCTCACAAACCCCACTTTAATAAACCTTATGATGAAATTAAGAACAAGTTTAAGAAACCAAATGGTATCTAGCAGCACTAACTCAAGTTAGTGCTGCTTGACCCAAACACCCCCTTAAACTCATAAATTCCATATTTAGCTTATCAAAATGAAAATTAATGAACAAAACTCAATTACCAGATATCAAATAGCATTAAACAAACCTAATGAAGAAGATTTAAGCATACAAAAACCAGAACAATAAGCTAACTGAGCTATACTAATATTTTTGATTTTTTTACTTTTTTATGACAGATTATAAGAAACTAAGAATTAAAACTAATAATCAAACATAATAAGCATCTATCAACTATAAAGAGCACAACTAAGCAGGATTAAACAGAAATAAGCAATTAATAAGCAACTTTTAAGCTAATATGCAGAAATAAGCTAAAATATGAAAAATAAGGTAAAACTAAAAATTTAAAGAGAAGTGTACCTCACACCTCAGCTAAACAGAGGTAATTGCTCTTAATAGAGCTTAAACAACTAGCTTAAGCTTATAGCTTAAGCTTAATTCCAATACCTAGTCTAATCCTAAGGCTTGACCCTCAAGCACTATTACCAACTTGAAAACTCTTAGCAGCCATCCAATTCCATTGAGTTTTCAAGTTCATGATGAGCTTTTAGTAGCTTAAGAGTAGTAAGAGCTTATGAAAACAGTTTATAAGAGCTTTTTGGAATATTAGAGCATAATGAGTAAAAACAGAACTTGTAATTAAAACTAGGATTTCATTGATTTAAAAGCTGATTACAATACTTGAAATAGAGATTACAAAGACTGAAAACAGAATTAAAATTACATTTAAATGAAAACTACATAAACTAAAAAAAACTATATTAAGCTACTAAAAACTAACAGAAAGAGAGGATTCGATGTGTGAGGAGATGAGCTCTATTTATAAGGGTTGAGTGAAGCTTCTAGGTCCTAAAGCACGCTCCCCTTATCTTTGATCTTGGCCCTTTAATTTCTTCAATCATTGGAGGATGGATCTTAGCTGTTGGATTAAATGAGGGCACATGGATTGCCAAGCTGGAAATCCCACAACTTTGGAAGGGTGTGTTTCTTTTACACTAACTTTAATGCAAATTTTTCCCTTTTGTGTGTTTGTTTGAATCCACACGTCATTCCTTTTGTCTCAATTGACCAATCAAAGGCCTCTGGTGACGTTTTCCTTTGCTGAGATGGCAGCTTAGTACTAAGCATCTTCTGGCCACGTAGGATGAGAGATTAATTGATTTTTAATTAAGTAAATAGGGCAAGGAAAAAGTGGGGGAGACGATGAATAGTTAAAACGAATTTTCTCGCTTATTTTTTTACCCTATTATTCGTTTGATATTTGACTGAAGCCATTTGGGCTTTGACTTTTGGGCCATGGGTAATTTTTAAAGGGGATGGGCCGAGTAAAGGGTAAAAGGTTTTAAGATTATAAAGGAGATAACCACCGTTAAGCCTTTATATTAAAAGGACTAACAGTGTTAGGGTTTTTTGAACTTTAGGCTTTTAGTGAAAATGATTTTAACAATAAGGCTCTTTTGGGTATTTTGAGGGTTTTGGCATTTTGTGGGTTGACCAAGGTTGACTTTGTTGACCTTTTGCTAGAAACTTCCGGCTCTTGTGCACTCTATCCATTCCCGTGTTCGTGTTTGTCCGGTTTTGACCGTTTTCTTGTGATTTTTGCATTATCCGTACCTACACATTCACAAACAACAAAATACACAAATACAAGCATATTTTTGCACATTTTGATCATTTAAAGGTCATTTTTGATATACAAAAGATATGTGATTTCTCACATATCAAAATTCCCCAAACTAAGTGATTGTCGTGTCCTCACGCAATATTATATGCTCTAAAACCAAATACCTCAAAACTTCCCCAAACTAAATCTTTGAAAAGTAGCAAAGGCTTTTGAGGGGAGAGTTAAGAAATCACAAGTTTTAAAACACCCTATTTTCCCATTTTTCAAAACTTTTTCCATTTTTATGATTTTTCTAATTTACAACTTACAACTTATTCATGTGTGACATAATGTATTGCTTTCATTATTCATTGATAACTTTTAGGATCATGGAACAAAAAGCACAAAAAGTGTCCAAATGGATAAATTCATCGTCCCCGACTTTCACCTCTCCAAGCCAAGCTTAAAAACAAGATCATTGTAAAATACAAGTTATGATGCTAACACTACTCATAAAAGCTAATTGTGTACTTACTTTTCCTCCCTTATTCCTAATTTTGTATCTCAAGATTTTATTTAAGTCATATACCCGAAGGCTCTTTAAGACTTTATTTCGATACTTATTAATTCCAAAAATAAAGCGTAACGGTTAAAAATGCAATAATTAGCTCCTAGCCCTTTTCAAAAGATCAAATGCAATCAAGATTAAAGTCCACATCGAGGTGACCAAAATTTGGCTTTTATTAGGTTACTTAAGCAAGGTACCATTCATGTCATTTACCCTAAGACTCTTTAAAACATAAATGGATCAATCTTATTTGCACCATATACCCTAAGGCTCTTTAAGGTACAAACAAGACAAAAATTAAGCAACAATATCCATTCCATATACCCTTAGGCTCTTTAAAGAATGAATAAGGCTATAATTTCACTTATTAAATTCTACTTACCCCATATACCCTAAGGCTCTTTAAGGGATAAGCAAAATATTTATTAATGTGATACATATAGTATGCCAAATTAAGTATTCCTGATGTGTACTCATCTTAATCACAAAGGAACTAAAGAAAACTTCTATTAACTAATTATTAACCTAAAACGCTCAAATTCTATTTATATAAACACTTTATATATAAAGGTGAAACAAGCTAATGGGAGAAAAAGCCACAATTAACACTTATGAGCCTTAAAGAAATCCAACTATTCTATGTTTAGCATCACAACTTATACTCTACTCTATCATCTCTTGTTCTTTGCAATTTAAAACCTCTAATAAAGAAATTCGCAAATACTTAGCCTATATAAAATCCAACTCGGCATATTTAAAATCTACTTGAGATTAGCACAAGTCTTCATTTACTAATGATTTCAAGTCTAGCATGTTTAAAGTCTACATGAGACTAGCACAAACTATCATCATTAATTGTTAAGGGTAAAAGCTAGAACTCAACACGTTCGATCGGGTCAAAAATTACTTCTTATTCTCACCAACGGAAAACCTACATTCGTGTCTTAACACTTATTATTTTATCAACTACTAATATATTTTTTTCATTTTTTCATTTTTTTTACAAATAAAAACTTAAAAATTTAAAATTTTTGCTATTTTTGCGGGAAAACGGGTACGCGAGAACAAAACAATAAGCAAGCAACATCAAATCGATAGATTCCCTCCCCAAACTAAAACGAAACATTGTCCTCAATGTTTAAGGCGGGTCTCTACGCAAATCTAAGCCGTTTATTAATTATGCAAAGATAAACGTGAATCGATAATGATGAAAGGATATCGGATTTCCCCAAACTAATTTCAAACAAAGGATAGGAAGCTCGAGTGAACCGGGACACAACACCAAACACGAGAGGCTTCAAAAATTGTTGGGTTCATCCTGCAAACAATCACAAGTACTGATACGTCAATATACACTATATAATATTTCAACAAGAGCAATTAAGAAAATTCCCTAAGGAAATTTCACTCTTTAAAATATATATATATAATATATATAATATACGTATGTTTTCCGGAAAGTATGATTTCCCGGGTCGTTTTCCCAATGATTTGAGAAATTGAATCCTCGTTTGATATTGGATACTGATTTGAATGGGTTCGAAGATTGATTGGGTTTTCTATAACTACTAATTAAAAACAAGCAATTAAAAACAATTAAAGTACTTAACAAATTACGGGAAACAAATAAAACGGTGACAACTTGAGTAAGCCAATAAAAAAATTAAGTCCTAAAAATTCAAACTAAATTTTCTAAACCTAAAATAAGGATAAAGAAAATTTAAGAAAAAGGAAAATATTTTCTTGATTATTTTTTTTGATATTTAATATTGAATAAAAACTTTTAAAAACTGCAAATTAAATACCTAAAAAATATAAAAATCAGAAAATAATTGTAATTATATTTTTCATAGGTTAAAATAAGTAAAAAGGAAAATTTAGAAAAAAAAGAATTTTTTATTTTGGCTTTTAGATTTTAAAGATATCGATTTCTCTAATTTAAACTAATTAAAACTTTTTAAAAATAATAAAAACTTATTAACTGATTAAAATCCTACGAATTTTATAAAAATTATTAACTAAATAAAGAAAGAAAATATGCAGAAATTTAATAAAATAAAAGCCCCTAATTTGTACTTTTTATTTAACCTAATTAAAATCTAATTAAAAGTAAACCTATTGCTAATTTAAACTAATTAATATAATTAAACTAAACTATGTAACTACTTTGGACTAATATGCAAATCCTAAAGGGACTAAAGGGAAAAGCTAACTAACTATAGGGGGACTAACCTAGAACTTTAAAGTTTTCAATTCCTACTGAGGCTTTCCCCCGACTACAATCTAAATCCAATAAGCCTTAAAAATAAGTTGAGAACAAAAAGTGCTTAAATTAAAAACTTATAAATCAAAGTTGGGGATTAAGTGGTGTGAGCAACTTTAAACAAATCACAATTAAGCTAAAAAACCATTAATAAACTCATAAAGATTTATTTATAAGCTGTCCTCAGAAAGTGGGGGTTTGGGCTTATTTTCACTTAAACAGCTATATTAAGCTCAAATTAAGCTCAATTTTAAAAAGGAAAAGTGTTCCAGATAGCTTATAAGTTGCTTGAGCTAAGAATGAAAAGAAAATAGAGCTAGAAACTCTTTTAAGCTACTAAAAATGATAAGAAAACAAGCAAACTCAGAGATTAAGCCAAATAGCACAAAAAAAACCAATTAAGCTCAATAGCTCAATTAGCCAATTTAGCTTCAAGCTTTTGCAAACTAGAAAAACAACTAATGAGCTATGAAATTAAGCTATTAAAACAGTTATTACCACTAAGAAATCTAAAATTTAATCACAAAACTTTTACCCTACTGTTTTTGGTTTTTCAGGTTTTTTAATGACTTTTAATCTAAATTGTACTATAGTAAACTAATTTGGAAATGAAAATTAAGCCCTAATTTATATTAAGCTATATCTAAACTATATTATACTAGAAATTAAGCTCCTAACTCCTACAAATGCTTGCTTAAAATGAATGCTTAAACAAACAGCTTACATACTCAGCATATGCTGAGTATGCAAATCAGTATGTGCTGATGCACTTGGTAAAATGCAATAACTCAAAGTGCAGATATCCTTGAGGGATAACCTGCACTTAGACACACACCTTGAGTGTTAATGAACACAAAGCAAGCAATGTCCAAGCCTTAAGGGCTTAGGATTGAATAATCACAAACAAGAAGCAAGGGACAAAGTACCCTGGTGCAGAATCAAGAAATATAAGTTCTAATTTGTTGTAAAATGAAAACTAAACTTTAAAATCTTTTGAAAACTTAATTATTTAAGATAACTCAGCTGAACATAATGAGAACTCCTAGCTACTTTGACTTTATAAGGTCAAAACTCCTAATGCCAAACACTCCTTAAGATTATTGACAGATTTGAAAAGCTTCATGAAATGAAATCTATTTATCAAGAGCCTAACACCAGATGATTTTTAGCTTATAACAAACCTAATTAACTCTAATTAACAACTAATTAAGCAATAATCTAAGATTTAAACTAATTTTCTACTATTTTTGGTTTTTTAAGACTTATATGACAAATTATATAAGAACTATGATCTAGACTAAGAAAATCAAAAACAGATGAACAATTAGGACTATTAAGCTAAATGATCCACAAATAAGCACTAATAAGCTAACTTAATAAGCAAATAAGCAGATCTAGGATATAAAGCAATAAGACAACTATCTAAGCTAAAAAACAAGGAAAATAAAGAGAGACTTACTTATTCCTCTAGCTAAACAAGAGGTCCTATTGAAAGGCAGCTACAAGCTCTCCTAGCTTATAAATAAGCTAGGAGTTAAGTCCATAGAGATCCTTCCCTTACTGATCTCTCTTCCAAATAAGCTCATGAATTCAAATCCAAAGGTAAATAGAACTTAAGCTGATTTATTGAATTTAAGTATGATTAAGACAATTTTAAGCTTAAACCTAAGCTTATAGACTTAAGTGAGCTATAAGAGCTTATTGAGATTAGTAAGCTAGTAGCTTATGATTTGAAAGCTTATGAGATTAAAAGAGATTAAGACAAAAGGAAACTAAATTTTATTGAATTAAACTTGATTACATTACAAAAAGCTGGAATTGAAATTACATTAAGCTAAAACATGAAAATTTAAGCTAAAATTAAAAAACTACCCTAAAAGCTACTAACTCCCAAAAAAACTCTTCTTTGTGTGAGGGATGAGGCTCTATTTATAGCCTTGTGAGGAAGCTTCTAGGTCTTCATTCTGTTAGACGCGCCCTCTAATCTTCACCATCCATATCTTTAATCATTTGAGCTTAAATCTCATCCGTTTGATCAAATTGTGTGTGATAGAGGATTGCCAGCGTGTCATTCTTTGATGTGACATTGTGTTAGATGTGTGAGTGAGTTTAGTGTAAAATCCCATCAACCCTTGTGCTTTCACCATTGCTGACGTGTGATCCTCACTTGAGTGATTAGTGAGAGCCCTTTGTTTTGACTAATTTCTCCTTGCTATCTTGTAAATGAGCACTTGAATTACCTATCTTGCCCATCAATTTTGGAAAGCCCTTTGTTCCGAGGCATATCAGCTCACTAGTGCAAATTGTAGGTGGCACTACCTGTGTATTGTCATATTTGACCCAGTGTGTAACCCGGCGGGACCGGTGACGATGAACAGTGAATGGCGCCATTTTTATTTTTAACTGAGTTTGGGTGAAAACGGTTATAAGAGTTTGGGGTAATGACATTTTTGGTCCCTCTCAATTCTTTGTCCAATTTTAGTGTAAAAGGATTTTCGGAAATGGCAAGAGTAGTCCTTGTGGTTGTTTATAAAAGGTGTAGTGTAAAAAAGGTTTAGGAAATAGCAAGAATGGTCCCTGTGGTTTTATGAAAGGGCTATTGGGCTAAGGGATTGGGCTTTTGGATCCGGGTGAGGCCCACTAAGGGTTAGGGACCATTTATGGACTTTTCTAAAAGTTGAGGGCCTTAAATGGAATATTTTGGATCTTGTTGACTTTTGTTGACCATGATTTGACCACTTTGACTGAGGGTTTGACTTTTCCTGGCTTTGCTTCTGGCTTTTGTACACTCTTCCGTTCTCATGTCCGTGTTTGCTTGTTTTTGATGGTTTTCTTGTGATTTTTGATATATCCGTACCTGCACACACAAAACACAAATACAAGCATATTTTTGCCATTTTTGGTCTGTTTTGGGTTTATTTGGGCTATTTTAAGCATAAATGGATATGTGTATTTTACACTTATCAAAATTCCCCAAACTTAAGTTGCGTGTCCTCACGCAATATCCACTTGCCTTATAACCAAATTACCTGAAATTCCCCAAACTTAATACCTTTGAAAAGTAGCAAAGATTTTTGTTGAGAGAGATAAGAGATCACAAGTTATAAAACACCCGATTTCCCATTTTCAAAGATTTTTTTCTTTTTTATGGTTTTTCTTGATAATTATCTACCTAACTACAACTTATTTGTGTTGACATAATGTATTGTTTTTATTACCTCATTGGTAACTTTAAGGATCATAGAATAAAAATGCACAATTAGGTTTAAAAGAAATTCATCATCCCGATTTTTCACTTTTCCATGCTAAGGATAAAACAAAGATCAATTTTAATTCAAGACTTGATACTAACAATACTCATATAATAATAATTGTGTACTTACTTTATCTCCCGCAAATCCTTACTTTTGTTCTCAAGATTTTACTTAAGTTCATATACCGAAGGCTCTTTAAGACTTTGTTTCGATACTTATTAACTCCATAAAATAAAGCGTAACGTATTGAACGCAATATTTACGCTCCTAGCCCTTTTTCAGAAGATCAAAGTCATCAAAGATTAAAGTCCACTTTGTGGCACCAAAATTTGGCTTTTATTGGCTTACTTAAGCAATTCGGGCACCATTAGTGTTATAAACCGGAAGGCTCTTTAAGCAGAATTGGACAATCTGTTGCACCATATACCCTTAGGCTTATAAGGCACAAAAAATAAGACAAAAATTAAGCAACATTATTAAACCTCGCCCTTTAGAAGGTACAACTTCGCCACGCCTCCGACAGATGTAGCAAAACATATTTCGACTTCGGTAACTTCCACGACTTTTGAAGGCTTTTTTTTGTTAACATCGGTTGTGAGCCGGCAAGATACAGCAACAACACTTTTATCAGTTCGGATTATTATTGATTCTACTGTAAGCACCATATACCCTAAGCTCTTTAAGGAATAGCAAAATTTTTCTGTTATATGATACATTTAGTATGCCAAATTAAGATTCCTTGATGTGTACCCTTCCTAATCAAAAGGACTAAAGAAACTTCTATTGCTAATTTTTAACCAAAAAAATCCGCACAACTCTATTTATTAAACAATTATATATAAAGGTGAAATAAGCTAATGGGAGAAAAAGCCATAATTAATACTTATGAGCTTGAAAGAAAACCAACTATTCTACGTTTAATGTCATGACTTGTATAAACAACTATCATTTTTACTCATTCTTCTCAATTTAAAATATTCTAAGATAGAAATTCGCGCGAACACCTTAGCCATATAAATCAACTTAGGCATATTTAAAAATCTACTTGAGATCTAGAAAAGTCTTCATTAACTAACGTGATCAAGTCTAGCATGTTTAAAGTCTACATAAGACTAGCACAAACTATCATCATTAATTGTTAAGGGAGAAAGCTAGAACTCTACACGTTCGATCGGGTCAAAAATTACTTCTTATTCTTACCAACGGAAAACCTACATTCGTGTCTTAACATTTTTTATTTTTATTTTTATTTTTTTTATTTTTTTTACTTTATATGACAAATAAGAACTTAAAATTTTAAAATTTTTGCTATTTTTGTGGGAAAACGGGTACGTGAGAACAAAACAATAAGCAGGCAACATCAAATCGATAGATTCCCTCCCCAAACTAAAACGAAACATTGTCCTCAATGTTTAAAGTCGGGTTTCTACGTAAATCTAAGCCGTTTATGAATTATGCAAAGATAAACGTGAATCGATAAGATGAAAGGATATTGGATTTCCCCAAACTAATTTCACACAAAGGATGAGAAGCTCGAGTGAAACGGGACACAACACCGGACACGAGAGGCTTCAGAAATTGTTGGGTTGATCCTACAAAAATCACAACAAGCAACAAACAACAAACAACGAGAAATCGGAAGAGGATAGCCTCTTCACATATCACAATACATTAGATAGAAAATAGAAAGAAAATAGAAAGGATAAGCATGGGGTGAACTCCCACGAAGCGGCTTGTTTTTGGTCACCGAGTCGCAAGCTCGACTCGATCCCTGAATTTAGTTGTCCTTAGGGAGAGTGTGGAGATCCGGGACTACCTTGGGTGGTATGTCCCCTCCGAAGTAATGTTTCACACGGTGACCATTTACTTTGAAATTCGGGCCATCGGGTTGAGATAATTCCACTGTTCCGTAAGGAAAAACTTGAGCAATAGTGAAAGGTCCTGACCAACGAGTTTTAAGCTTTCCGGAGAATATCTTTAATCGGGAGTTGAAGAGTAAAACTTGATCACCAACATTGAAGATTCGATTCTTGATCTTTGAGTCGTGAAGCTTCTTCGTCTTCTCCTTGTAGATTAATG
Organism: Tanacetum coccineum; assembly: GCA_026074375.1. NCBI lineage: Eukaryota > Viridiplantae > Streptophyta > Magnoliopsida > Asterales > Asteraceae > Tanacetum > Tanacetum coccineum. Next base: position 46,047 of record BQNB010020933.1, on the reverse strand, counting down.
AATTCTCATAAGCTTGATCTCGAAGCTCATTAAGTTCATTTAGTTGCAGCTTCCGATGATCACCCGCGGTTTTGAGGTCGAAATTTACGTGCTTAAGAGCCCAATACGCTTTGTGTTCCAATTCGACTGGTAAATGACAAGACTTTCCATAAACGAGCTGATAGGGTGTGCATCCGATCGGTGTTTTGAAAGCGGTTCGGAATGCCCACAAAGCATCGTCTAGCTTGTCAGACCAGGAGGCACGGTTTTCTCCTACCGTCCTTTCAAGAATACGCTTAAGACCACGATTTGACACTTCAACTTGACCACTCGTTTGAGGGTGGTAAGCGGTAGCTAAACGATGTGTGACTCCATATTTAGACATCACTTTGGCAAATTGATCATTACAAAAGTGGGTCCCACGATCGCTTATTATAGCTCTCGGTGTTCCAAATCGGGCAAAAAGAGACTTTAAAAATTTCACAACTACACGAGCATCGTTTGTGGGGAGCGCCTTCGCTTCAACCCATTTTGAAAGATAGTCGACTGCTACAAGGATATACTTATTCCCTTTGGATGACGGAAAAGGTCCCATAAAATCAATACCCCATATGTCGAAGATTTCACAAACTTGGATAGCGTTTTGAGGCATTTCATCACGTTGAGAAATTTTGCCTTGTCGTTGGCACGTATCACAAGATTTGATCATCGAATGAGCATCTCGATATATAGTGGGCCAAAAGAAACCGGCATCAAATACTTTTCGAGCGGTGAGATTGGCACTATGATGGCCCCCGGTGGGTCCTTCATGACAAGCCTTGAGGATTTCAAGAGCTTCGTGTCCAGATACACACCTACGAATGATTTGATCCGCACAAATACGAAAGAGGTAGGGATCATCCCAGAAATAATGTTTTACGTCTTTGAAAAATTTCCTCTTCTGTTGAGTTGTCATTCCTTTTATGATAAAATTCCCCGCATGGTAGTTTGCAAAATCGGCAAACCATGGGGTACTTCCGGTTGATATAACTCCAAGAGTTTCTAAAGGAAAGTGTTCATTAATGTCTTTATTTTCCAAAACATCTTTGTGAGGATTCTCGAGTCTTGACAAATGATCGGCGGCTAGATTTTCACTTCCTTTCTTGTCGAGAATGGTGATATCGAACTCTTGTAAAAGTAACACCCATCGAAGCAACCTTGGCTTGGCATCTTGTTTGTTCATGAGGTACTTCAAAGCAGAGTGGTCGGTATAAACAATGCTTTTAGATAAGACAAGATATGGCCGAAACTTTTCAAAAGCATACACTACGGCGAGCATCTCCTTCTCTGTTGTAGTGTAATGAATTTGAGCTTCGGTCATCGTCTTACTAGCATAATGAATCGGTTGAAAATGCTTCGTCTTACGTTGTCCAAGAACCGCACCAATCGCATAATCGCTTGCATCACACATTAATTCGAAAGGTAGGTTCCAATCCGGGACAACTAAGATCGGAGCTTCGGTAAGCTTCTTCTTAAGGGTTTCGAAAGCATTGATACAATCTTGAGAAAATACAAACGGTGTGTCTTTTTCGAGAAGGTGAGTTATTGGTCTAGAAATCTTGGAAAAGTCTTGAATGAAACGACGGTAAAATCCTGCATGACCTAAAAAACTTCTAACTCCTTTAACGGTAGTCGGATGAGGGATACATCGACTTTTGCTCGTGTCGACATCAATTCCGACTTAGATATTTATGGACCTAAAACAATACCTTCTTTACACATGAAATGACATTTTTCCTAATTAAGGACAAGATTTGTGTCTTCACATCTTTTTAACATTCGTTCAAGATTAGAAAGACATGAATCAAAATTATCACCAAAAACGGAAAAATCATCCATAAACACCTCCATTGTCTTTTCTATCATGTCGTGAAAAATCGCCATCATACAACGTTGAAAGGTTCCAGGAGCATTACATAATCCAAATGGCATACGACGATAAGCAAAAGTACCATACGGGCACGTAAAAGTCGTTTTCTCTTGATCATGAGGATCAATTGGAATCTGAAAATACCCTGAAAAACCATCTAAGAAACAATAGAATTCATTGCCGGCTAGACGTTCTAGCATTTGATCCATGAACGGGAGAGGAAAATGATCTTTACGAGTTGCTTCGTTAAGCTTCCTATAATCGATACATACTCTCCATCCGGTAACTAGACGTGTCGGAATTAATTCATTCTCTTCATTTGCAACGACGGTCATTCCTCCTTTTTTAGGAACACAATGGATTGGACTAACCCACGGGCTGTCGGAGATCGGGTATATCATTCCGGCATCAAGAAGTTTAATCACCTCCTTCTTAATGACTTCATGAATTTTCGGGTTCACCCGTCTTTGACTTTGCACCGATGGTTTACAATCGTCTTCCATCAAAATCTTATGAGTACAAAAACGAGGGTCGATACCCTTGATATCGGTTATTTTCCAAGCAATGGCACGTTTATGAGATTTAAGAATATTAATGAGTGCTTCTTTTTGATCGTTTTTTAAACCTTTTGCTATGATGACGGGTAACTTATCGTTTTCTTCCAAGAAAGCATATTCTAAGTGAGATGGTAAGTCTTTTAATTCCAAGTCCGGAGGCTCTTCAATTGAAGATTTGGCCTCGGTAACTTCACTTTGCTTAAGGTCCATCGGAGGAAGTTGAAACGGGTCATCATTTAACAATTGTTCAAGCACATAAATATCTTCCTCCGGATCACAATCATCATGATCACTTTCCAAAGAGATTGATTTGTCATAAAGAAAAGCATCGATTTCTTCCAAAGTAAATTCGGAAGTAAACGGCTCAGACGTCGAAGTGGGATTGCCACTTGAAAAATCATCACTAGGAAATCCTAATAATTCCGGAACATACTCCTCACAAATTTCATCAATGATGTCAATTCGGTTTACCGATTTGTCATTCGTAGAGGAGTATTTCATGGTTTGGTCTAAATTAAAAGTGACGGCTTCGTTATCAACACGGAGAGTGATTTCTCCTTCATAAACGTCAATTAAGGTACGACCGATTTTCAAAAATGACCTTCCAAGTATAAGAGGTACTCAGGGATCAGCTTCGAAATTGACAACTACGAAATCGGCGGGAAAGTAGAACTTTCCAACTTTAACGTAGACGTCCTCGGCTAAACCCTTAGGGTAAGTTATGGATCGGTCCGCTAACTCTAAAGACATTCGGGTTGGTGAAAGTTCGGGTAACGAAAGTTTTTTCCAAATCGAAAGGGGACTTAGATTGTAGCTAGCACAAGAACGGACAAGGCGTAACATATCTCCCATTCCGGAATGCACAAGGCATAAGATAATATTCCTGGATCTCCTAGCTTTTCGGGAATGCATTTAAGGAGCATTGCCGACAATTCTCGTCAATGGAATTTTCACTAATTCGAGCCAACTTATCTTTTATCATTAATACAAACCGTAATCGTAGGAGCAAATCTCGTCATTAAAAACAAAGCAATCCGCACAACTTAGATCAAAACGCAAATCTTAAACATTGAAAATCTTCTCTTTTGGTATGAAGCTTTTTCTCGATTCTTTTGATTGTCTCGTCTGAAGGAGAAGGAATATCTTGCCTTAGGTACCGGTCTCGGATCTCGGGTTCCGTTTCGGAGTAGATTTTGGTAAAAGTCCTTCGGAATCTCAGGTTCCGGAATTGGTTAGGGATACCGAGGTGGGATTTGAGCTGGACTTCCTTGAAATTTATTTAGCTCCTCTCCGTTATTTCCTCGGTCACGTCATGCCACAACCTATTCGAGGAAGTTTTAAGTATTGATTCGAGGGTCCCTCGAAAGCTACACCACATCGGGTAGTGATTGCATTCACTCGCCCTTCGGTTAGGAATTGTATTAACTCGTAAGAGTACCACGATAGGTGAGGCTTGTGCTTGAAAGAAACTACTTAACATGGTTTGATATTTTTATTTTGCAACGTGTTTTTGAAAGCATTATTTTGACTCATCAAAGCGGTTTTTTATTTTGATGGTATATTGAAATCTCGTTCTTTAACTCTCCTTTCATCGAAGTGATTTGGTATTGCAAATTCCTAATCGTTTGATCATTAGACTTCTTGTAATTCAAAAAATCATTTGAAAAATCGTTCACTTGATTATTAGGCACTTGAAACGGTTGATTTTGAAAACCTTGGTTTTGAAAATTCGAAGCATGATTAACTTGACCTTGAAAACCTTGATTTTGAAAATTGTTTCCTCGATTGAAATTATTCCCTTGACCTTGATTGTTATAATTCCTATTTTGACTTTGATTTTGCACCGGAGCAAATCCTGGTGGTGCCATTTGATTACTAACTCGATTTGGTGGGGCTTGTTGATTATAAGTTCCCGTGGTTGCACAAACATTTTGGTTATTATCGGTAGCCGGACAATTATACCATGCATGAGCTCCACCACAAGTAACACAATTTTCCTCAACCGCCTTAACCGGTGCGGGAGGGACAACAACCTTTTTAGAAACAATCTCGACTAAGGTCGAAAGTTGATCCACAAGTTTGTCAATTCGTTCATCCGTTTTGCTAACATTTTCCCTAGAATTAACCCTAGAAGCATTTGTTTTGTTTCTCGAATAACGCACTTTTGACTTGTTTTCAATTATATTCAAAGCTTCCCTAGTAGTCTTACTTAACAAATTACCACCCGCCGCGGCATTTAAGGAGTCTTGTTCGTTCTCGGTTAAACCATTATAAAAGGTATCAACTTGAGTTAACTCCGAAAATCCGTGGTGAGGGCAAGATCTAAGCATACCCTTAAAACGTTCCCACGCTTCACTAAAAGATTCATCGAATTCTTGTGAAAAACGAGAAATTTTGTTCTTAAGGTGAGTGGTTTTTGAAGGGGGGAAAAATTGGTTAACGAACTTGGTAACGAGATCATCCCAAGTCAAAATTGAATTCGGGGGTTCTTTCTCGTACCAAGTTTTAGCGGCTCCCTCGAGCGAATAAGGAAACATCATGAGCTTAATCACATCATTAGGCACATTCCTAAATCGTAAGGTCGAAGTAATCCTTTTGAAACTATTAATATGAGCATGAGGATTTTCATTTTCTAAACCATGAAACGGGTTCGCTTGAACCAATTGAAGCAAATTAGTTTTGATCTCGAAATGATCGGCATTGATTTCGGGTAAAACAATAGCTTCTCCGTAACCCTCGGTGGGTGCACGGAGTAATTCCTCCATAGTTCGATCCGCCATCGCAACTATGGTTTGTCCGGGAATTGGCTCTTCTAAATTACAAGGTTCAACAACAACCGGAAGGGTTTGTTGTTGTTGACGACGGTTACGGTTACGAGTTTGCGAACGAGTGCGCATGCACTTAAAAAGAGAAAATTAAAAAGGAAAAATCTAAAAGAAAAATTTTACACTAATTTTTTTTTTGATTTTTAATTTTTTTATTAACAACAAATTTTAACGGTTACACGAAAGAGACTTAAACCAAATAATCAACTACTTCACGGTAGCTCTTAAAAATTGCTTTTTAAGGTGAGCCGTACTTCGTAGAGACACAAATGGCAAGTGTTAAATCTTTGGTTCGATTTGGGAACTTTTCAAGTTCACCGGAACTTATTTATGATAATACCTCAATTGAAGGTATTATATGTTGGTGTTCGTTTACCAACTTTGTTTATTTAATTTCTTTTTTTTAAAGGACAATTTTTTTATATTTTTGATTTTTTATATGTGTTTTTTATATGATAGCTATACTAGAAAGAAAAGAAAAATATTTTTTACTTTTTATATTTTATGATTTTTTTGGATTTTTGAAATTTTTTAACAAAAATGAAACTTTCGGGGACGAAAGGATCTTCAAATCTTATCAACAAACACAAAACGAGAGATTCGTTAACTCAAATCCCCGGCAGCGGCGCCAAAAATTTGATACGCTAAAATATACACTATATAATATTTCAACAAGAGCAATTAAGAAAATTCCCTAAGGAAAATTCACTCTTTAAAATATATATATAATATATAATATACGTATGTTTACCGGAAAGTATGATTTCCCGGGTCGTTTTCCCAACGATTTGAGAAATTGAAACCTCGCTTGATATTGGATACTGATTTGAAATGTGTGTGGGGGGGTATTTATTTTTTTGGGGGATTGGGTGGGTTCGGAAGATTGATTGGGTTTTCGAAAATACTAATAAAAACAAGTAATTAAAAAAAAACCATCTAAATCACTTAAAAATTACGGGAAACGAATAAAACAGCGACAGCGACAATTAAGCAAGTAAACTAAATTTTACTCCTAAAAATGTAAACTAAATTTCTAAACCTAAGATAGGACAAAAGAAAATTTTAGGAAAAAGAAAAACATTTTTTTGATTATTTTTGAATTTATTATGAATTAAAAACTAATTTAATCTAATTAAATCTTAAAAAATAGCAAATTAAGTTCTAAAAATTTGGAAAAATGATTTTTAAGCTTAGAAAAGTCTAAAATATTATAAAAGCAAAGAAAACTATTTTTAACTATTTTTATTATTAAAATCTTATTTTTAAAATTTAAAATAAAAGCTCAAAAAAGAAACTTAAGATCTAAAAAGTGTAAAAATGATTTTACTGGATGTAAACCTAAAGCTATTTTTTATAAAACTAAAAACTATTTTTTTGTATTTTTCTGAAACTTTTTTCTATTTTTTATTGATTTTATAAGATTTCAACTTTCGAAAATTAATTAAAAATAAAATAAAAACTGGAAAAATCTAAAAAAATTCAAGGAAAATCTTAGACACTAGCAGGAACACAAGAAAAATAAGAAATACCAAATTGCTTAATGAATAAGCCTTCAAATGAGCTTATTAGGCTACGACTTATTATAGAAAAGGGGAAATTAAAACGTGTACTAGTATTAAATGTGGGGAAGAAATACTGGATGAGCTATTGAAGCAAATGGTTAACACGTTGGGCTTATAACTGAGAGGTCGTGGGTTCGAGTGTGGGCAACCCTTTTTTTTGCACTTTTTTATTTTTTGACTTTTATGAAAAACTAAATACTAGAAATTAAAAAGGATACTAAAATAAGCTATTTTAATAAACGGGACTTAAGCTGAAACTAAGTAATAAGCTCAAAAACAGCTTATTAAAGCTGCTTTTAGCTTCTATACCTCCTAAAGATTCTTCCTAAAATTGAAGCCTTTAAAAATCAGCTAGTTCTAAGTTGCACTTTAGTACTGCTGACGCGCAGTTGAATTTATGATGAACAGAATTTTATCATATGAAACTAAGCCTAGAAAATGCTGAAATTATTGATACCTTAATCTATAATAAGTTATACCTAGACTTAAGCCTACTTGAATTTAAGAACCTAAATCCTACTTTTACTTTAACTAAAATCTAAGCTAAAAGTGACAGCAGTACTAACTTTTCGTTAGTACTGGTGCACTTTGCAAAAGTGCAAACCACGTAGTGCATGTTACCTAAGGGAAATCCTGCACTTAGACACACTAAAAAGAGTGTATAAACAAAATGCAAGCAAGATCTAAGCCTTGGAGGGCTTAGATCAAAATTTGCACAAGTGAATTTCAAAGGAAAATTCCCCTGGTGCTGACACACTTAATATAAGCTCAAATTCTCTAAATTTCCAAATCTAACTTATAAAAATTCATTTCCTATAGTTTTTAACTAGATTCAAAGCTGTCTAAAAAGGTTTGCACAAAAACTTTTGACTTTAGAAGGTCAAATAAGCTTATGCCAAACACCCCTTCACCATTTTGACAGAATTGACTTTCAACTTAAATTGCAAATCTAACTAATAAGCACTAACTACCAGATTATTTTTAGCTTATAACAACTCTAACTAACATGAATTAACAACTGATTAAGCATTAATCTAAGATCTAAGCTTATTTTCTACTATTTTTGGTTTTTTAAGGTTTTAAAGACACTTATATTAAAGACTATGATCTAAACTATTTTAATCAAAAACAGATAAGCAACTATGATTATTAAGCTAATTAAGACACAAATAAACACTAATAAGCAACTTTAATAAGCAAATAAGCAATAAGCAAGTATGTAAGTGAAAATTAAGCTAGAATGGAAAATGAACAAGAAATTTAAAGGTAAGACTTACTTTATCCTCTAGCTAAACAAGAGGTCCAATAATGGCAGCTACAAGCTCCCTAGCTTATTAATAAGCTAGGGTAATAGTCCTTGGGGATCCTTCCCTTTTAGATCCCCCTTCCATAAGCTCAAATCCAATGAATTCCATGATAAATGTAAGTTAACTGTTTTAAGGTTTAGAAAGGATTAATTCTGAATTGATTAAGCTCTATTTCAGCTTATAGACTGAAAGAGCTTATAAAGAGCTTATTGAGAGAATTTAGCTAATTAAGAAAGCTTATGAAAAAGACACTTGGAGAGATTAAAAACCACTGAATTTCATTAATAAAAAGCTTGCTTACAATACTTTTAAAAGGAAAATTACAATATTAAAACAACATTAAGCTAGGAATTTAAAATTTTTACTATAACTAAATTAAAAACTACTCTTAGGCTCCGTGTGTGTGTGTAAAGAGAGCCTATTTATAGGTTCTAAAAGAAGCTTCTGGGATGCCTTGCTCTCCAATCTTTCAATCTTAGCCAATCATTTCTTCAATCATTTGAGGGCTATTGTAAGCCGTTGGATCATTGTGTGGGCACCTGAAGATTGTCAGCGTGTCATTCCCTTTTGGATGACATTGTGCTTCTTTTGTGAGTGTTTTAGCACAAAAACCCATATGAATTTGTGGTTTCTCCATGATTGACGTGGCATTGAGCTTGAGATAGGTTAAGTATCCCCTTGATTAGACTAATTTGTCCTTGCAATCTTGTTAGTGAGCTCTTGAATAGACTTTCTTGCCCCTTAATTTCAAAAACCCCTTTGATTTGAGTGAATGGTAACTTTGGGACGACGGGTGAATAGTATCTCATTTTGGCGCCCAAAGTTTTAACTGAATCGGGTTAATTTCAGTTGGAGTTTGGGGAAATTGCAAATGTAGTCCCTCTCTTTCTTTATTTCCTTTTTAAGTTATAAACAACTTTCGGAATTTGCAAAACTAGCCCTTGTTGTTTATTAAAAGGAGAAATGGGCTTGACTAAGTGGGCTTAAGGATCCAGGTGAGGGGGTTTTTTTTTGGGCCCATTAAGGTTTTAAGGCCCAATAAGAGGTGAGGGGCTATTTTTGGACTTTAGAAAAACTTGGAGGGTGAAAATGGAATATTGTGGGTTTTGTTGACTTTTGTTGACCATGATTTGACCATTTTGACTAAGGGCTTGACTTTTCCTGGCTTTGCTTCCGGCTTTTGTTCACTCTTTCGTTCTCGTGTCCATGCTTGCTTGTTTTTGACGGTTTTCTTGTGATTTTTGATATATCCGTACCTGCACATACAAAACACAAATACAAGCATATTGTTGCTATTTTTTGGTCTGTTTTGGGTTTATTTGGGCCATTTTAAGCATAAATGGATATGTGTATTTTACACTTATCAATGGTGAAGAAATTAGAATGAAAACGGAGGTAAAACGGCTATTTTAGATGTCATGCTTAATGACTTGTACATTGTGCTTTGAAAACTTGTACTTGACTTGGAGGGAGTTTATATTTCAAATGAGATGTTATGTTACTTGTATATATGCTTTAGTAGCTTGTACATTCACTTTAGATATTAACCTTTAATGGAATTTAGGGTTTAGAGGTATATAATAACAGTTTAAAGCCCGTTTTGATATAACGTTGTGAATGGTACATTATAGGAATAATGTACTTTGTAATAAGGATATTAAGATATTGAATTTACATTTTATGATATTTGCTTGACATATATGAAGACAGGATTGCCATAGATAGGTTGTGTGAGCTCGTCTACTTTAGTTATGTAAGTTACATGACATACTGAGATATTGACAATACAACTAATGTAATAAAGCAAAAAATTTCCCCGTACAATTGTGATAATAGAAAAATAGGTTTTGTATTTGATAAAAATTCTTGGGTTGTTATAACAAATCCTTAAAATCATGATCTGTTTGTGGAGCTAACAAACTTATTGCACTCTTGAGCTAATGAATTTGGTTCAATCTCGAACTAACTGACGGAGTGCAATATTCCACCACTTACCACATAAGCTCTCCCACGAGCTTCTCCCATTCGTTGACTTTTAGTCTGGGGATATTGTTTCTTGAAATGCCCTCACTCTTCACATCCCATCGCCTTCTGTTATAGTTGTTGTTATGTTTGCTGTTGTTGGATCCGTAAGCTATCCCAGCTCGTACAACCTTATCCACTAGGTGATACAACCTCCCCCTTAAACCAAATAAACATCTCTTGACAAAACACCTAGTCGAGTTATTCATTTTGGGCCACTATTACAAAAAAATTGGTCACGATACATCCTCTTCCTAGGTAAGTTGAATACTTACACCCATCAGCCTCATCCGATATTGATCATCAAACATTACAAATATCAGAAACCAGACTTTTCCTTTAACCATTTAAAACCTAATATAGACATACCCACGCGTCTACACTTTCTCCCTTGACGCTTTCACTATCAAGAGACTTTCTTTACAACGCGGTTATATCCATCATAAAACTTGCAATGATATTTTTCTAAAATACCTACTCTGATGGATTAAATATCCTGGTCAAACCTAGCCAAAAATTATGTATATTAAGAAGTGTTGAAACATCAAAATTTGCTGAATAAAGTTAGCAATGCCATGTTTAAAACGGGATTGTTAAATCTTAAATCTTTTCTTGGTCACACAATCGATTAACTCAAATCGAATCTCGGGACGGGATTCCTTTAAGGGGTGGGTATTGTAACAACTGGCAATTTTTAGAACTTTAAATGACTATTTCACCCTTTGACTTTTTTGGTCCGACTTGACTTTTTAACTTTTTGACCATTTACTGTCACATAAAAACGATTACTGCGTAACCGGTATTTTTTTTACTTCCCGGCGGGTCACCCAAGCTAGTACTACTCTCACCCAGGCACGCTTAATTACGGAGTTCTGATGGGATCCGGTGCATTAGTGATGGTATAAAAATTTTACTTTTTACCCTCGATATTATTTTTCTTTTTACTTTTTTCCCTTTTACCATTTACGTGATTAATTTAACCTAAAACCGGGAAGTTGTCCCGCGTAAAACTGAAAAACGTCATCGGACGCGTTCCGGCTTCGGACTAAGATTAGTATATTTGTTATATGCATTATTTTATCATTTCAAAGTGTTACATAGGTCACGTACACTTCCGTTTACGATTTCTACGTTTTCGCGTACATTTTGCGTTTTTCGCGTTTTTGATCAAACGAAACCCCGAAAACTCGTAATCTTTTCACGTAAACTCTAGTTATCGTATATCTCGGGATTAGAGGTCCAAAATTTCATGGATATCCCTCCCCCTACTCAATTTACACTCATGCACACACTAAATTAATTCTAAGGGAATCTTTTCACTTTAGCTTATGGTCCCCTCCCCCTCCATTGGCTTGGCTCACCCTTTGGCTCCAAGTTTTCTTTGGCGCCACTCCTAACTCCTTTGGCTCCAAGCTTAGTCCTTCCTATAAATACCATCCATTTTTCATTTCTCATAAATTTTACACACACTAGCTAAACTCTTGCAATGTTCTTTCCTTCCTTTCTTTTGTACTATAACCGAACCACACACACACACTTGGTTAAGTATGTGTGTTGACTTGTCAACCAATACAAAACCCTAGTACTTGGGATCCTCCTATAAATACCATACTATACACATTAGGTTTCTCATTCTTTTCAAGCCACCAAGAAATTTTCTTTCTTCCTTTTTCCTTCCCCTCACCCACGGCACAAACACACCCTTAATAGTGTTTCCATATCTTTGATTTCTTTTCAAGATCTAGTGTTCCTAGCTATTATTCAAGGTTATTTAAGGAAGATGCAAGTGTTGGTTCATTTGTTTAAGGGTTTTTGTTCAAGATCTATAGTTAGGGTTTCAAATAAATTTGGAGGTTTTGCAAGATCTTGGTGTATGTTATAGATCTAGTGTTTAATCTTATTCCTTTATCATTTGTAAGCTCTTTCTTGAACCTCCTTTTGATTTCTTTATTTTCTTATGCTCTTGGTTTAAATCCTATTGTGTTTGTGCAAGTCTTCTAAAAATAAACAAGATGGCACATGAACTAGTTATATTTTTATGGTTCTTTGATTTACATATTGTTTTGATTGTGAGTATGAGTGACCATATGTGTTGCAACAAAGATGGTGATGAGATTAGAGTAGTTTTAATGATGGTTTTGATGGTGGATTAGTAGTGAATGGAGATTAGGTTAGATTAGACACTATTGTGAAGTTTGGATGCATTTTTAGAAGCGTTTACGAAAAATAAGGTTGCTGGTCCGAATTTGTTTTAGAGTTTTGGGTGACTTAAAAATGTTTTCATTAGTCAAGAATGTAGTTTTTGGATAGCTCGTTTCGTATAGATAGTTTTTCATATATCGAATACTAAAATCGGACTTAAAACGACCGAGTTACGCTCAAATGAAACTTGAAACATGTTTCGGCAAAACAATTTTTTATACGATCAGATCTGGAACGAAAATGACCATTTTGACCCCTTTCGAGTCCATTTTATAAATACAACGAGTTATGATTTTCAAAACGTCCTTTAGTGGTCGTTCACTTTGATCTTTTGTGTGAAGGTATATTATGACGTCACGCCCCCGGACACTCATTTCTGTCCAGGCCCTGTCTGGGGGTGTGACATTGTTGGACTCATTGTATAACGTGTACTGTAAGACCACGACTGCCAAAGAATTATAGGAGTCGTTGGAACGCAAAGTACAAACAGAGGATTGCTGGTACAAAAGAAGTTTGTGGGTAGCTGCCCTTTTGGATTACAAGATGGTTGATTCAAAAATGTGATCAGTTGGTTCATGATCTATTGTTTGTACACGGACTTCATGCTGGCGGGTAATGACTCTGAGTGAAAACTTTTCAAGAGTGCTGCTTATTATTGAAAAGTTACCTCAGATGGGTTAGAAGATTTTAAAAACTACTTGAAAGCATAAGCAAAAGATATGAGTGTTGAAGACTTGGTTGTCATCTTCGTATTGAATGAGGACAACAAGCTTGGCTCCAGAAGACACTTATTACAAGATGGTCAGAAAGAACTTATTCACCTATTCGTCAAGGCTAATATGGTTGAGCATGCTGGGTCATCTTCAAGGTCCAATTCCAAGGGAAAAGGCAAATACAAAAGGAATAATTACAAGAAGAGCAAAGGGAAATCTGAGTACCTTGCTCCTAAAGCTGGAATTATGAAAAAGAAGTTCCAGGAGACTTGACTCAATTGTGACCGCCAGGTCACCGTGACTGCTAATAGCACAATGTTGCCGCAACCCACTATAGGCCCAAAAGATTAGACCTAAAAATGTGGATTTGTATATTCATTGGATTGCTAAGAATAGCTAAGTGCTTTATCATTTTCATTGACATGGACTAGGAAATAGATCCAGATATACATACAAAATGCAGTAAATGGATTAGGATATGCTTACTTTTTTGAAAATATATTTCCTGTTTAAGATGGAAAACTAGAAGCTCATCGAGATTAGATGAAAAAGTTGTCTCAAAATAAGAGGACCAATGAGACGATTATAAATTCCAAGTTGAGAGACAAGATCAAGTCGAGGAAGAGATTGACCATGAAGTGTGCACAAGTGCAAGAACGAGAAATAGTTGGACCTGGATTTTGTTTTCTTTTATGGTAGACAAATATCATCGTCTTACCAAGTAAGCGGGGTAACTTCTTCATGAGGTGAATCACTGGAAAGAAGCCATTAAGAGTGAAATGATTATATTTTACAAAAATCAATACGTATGGAGCTGTGGGTTTACCTCCTTGGTTGTAAAACCACTTGGCTTAAATGGATCTTCAAGAAGAAGATTGGAAAGCCGATGGCCCACCATTGACAAATATTAAAGAAAGTTTAGTAATCAAAGGTTTTTGTACAACGTGGGTGAAAGTCTAGATTACTTTGATACTTATTCGCCTGTTACGTGAATAACCTCGACTAGAATGATACTTTCTATTGCCACATTAATAAATTTGGAAGTTCACCAAATGGATGTGAAAACAGAATTTCTAAACGAAGATTTAGAAGAAGAAATATATATGAACCCAACCTGGATGGTTTCTTAGCTCCTAGACAAGGAGGATAAGGTTGATAGCACTTGTTATGTTATATATGGCTTTTAAAGCAAGCTTCCCAAACAATGGCATCAAAATTTGACCACACCATGTTAGAGGAGTAGGATTCAAATTAATGAAGTGCGTATACGTGTGTTTTATGTAAAGGACACAAATATTGGATATGTAATTCTCTGTTTATATGTTGATGATATGCTTATCGTTGGCAGTAACGACAATATGATAAAATCTACTAAATACATGTTAAAAATCAAAGTTTGACATGAAAGATATGTGTTTGGCTGATGTGATCCTTGGAAAAAGATCATACGAACTCAAAATGGTTGTGGTTAGTCAAAGCATCATTTACGTGGACAAAAATTCTTATTATATACAATTCAGGCGGATTCGGCCTAGTCTAGAAACTCAAATTGACACTAATTGCATCTTATATTAAAATAGAGGCTGTAGGTGTTTGCCTAATTAGAGTAAGTATTCAAGATTATTGGCAGGTTAATGTACTTTAATGACAAGTAACCGAACCTGAATCTTAGCAAATGTTGTTTGTAGGCTAAGTTAGGGTATAACGAGTAATCCTAAGTTAAGGCATATTGGAAAGCTATGACTAAGGTACTTAATTTTCTAAGATACAGTCGTGATTATGGACTGCATTATGATCGACTAGTGGATATGTGTTTACACTAGAAGGGGCCACTATATCTTAGAAGTCGTCCAAGCAAACTATTATAGCTAAGTCCATGATGGAATCAGAATTTATCGCATTGGATAAATGCAGAGAAGAGGCGAAGTGGCTACGTTAATTCGTAGAGGACATACCAAGGTGGCCTAAACCGGTTTATTGGCCTATTAGTAATACATTGTGATCGTCAATCGGCCAATTGGCTGATGCTAATAGCCACAATGTATAATGGAAATTCCAGACATATCCGTCGTCGACAAAACTCAATACGACAATTACTCTCAACAAGAGTTATCTCAATTGACTATGTGAAGTCAAAGGATTGTCATTGCGGATCCGTTTACGAAAGGCATAAGCAGAGAGTAGTTTGTAAGTCAAACTAATATGAATGGGACTAAAGCCCTTGAAGGAGGTTTGAGTTTCTAATTTTTTAAATGGAAAACCTAAACCCGTTGACTGATGATCATAAGATCTTGGTTTCAATTGGACAACTTAATTCATAAAAATATAGGGGGTAGTCACGTCAATGTGGGCGGGAGTTTCTTAACTTGTAAATACTTCTAGTCAATTCCTTATAACTATGTGTCTTTTTTGAAGAGGTTAAAAAATTTGCCTTTTAATGATTCATGGATGATATCATTAATGCATTAATGATTCAAGATTGAAATCTGAGAATGTATGGTTTTATGTTTCAATATGAAATCACACCATTATGAGAGATTAGTGGCGTCACTTCAAAGGAATTCTGTGTGGGGGGGGAGTAGTATGTGGGTATCTATATATTCACTTTGAGCTCTTGCAGAAACCCAAGATAGTGCTCTATGGACCAATGGACGGGCAAAGATGAAGCGACTGACAAGGTCAAGGAGAGTCTACGTAAAACAGATGGTAGAGTTCAAGGACATCGGTCTTCTCACTCAGATCTAGGAGACTCTAAGGTACATCTAACAAGAGACCATATACTATTCTATGAAGACTTACCCGCAAAGGTTTTGTCGGAAATTTTTGTGTGTTTTTGATTCATTCGATCTACATTCATGTGTGATGGGGATTTGGATGGGAGCCGGGGGGAGGGATTGTTGAAAATGGTTTTGCAGATGTATTTTTTGAAAATTTGGACATTATTTAAAATATATGTCGATGTTTTATATATTTTATTTCGACTTGGGGCTTTGTCATTCACCGCGGATGACGAGCTTAAAAAACGAGCTAATAGTATGTCCACAAAAAATGGAGTTTATATGAATGAGCTAATCTTATCCTCAAAGTGACAATTGAGGCACGTGGAATACAAAATCTGGAAAGCAAAACCTCCCACATCGCCCAAAAAGGGAAGTGGAGAGTGGTTCATAAGGAAATCTTGGTATTGGCTATCAAATTCCTTTAGGTTAGTTATGCTCCCACACCTACGTGCGCGCACGCGTGGGGGTTGTAGAAAATGGGATTTCTGGGCCAAGATTGGTTCGAAGCTACTGAACTCATGCGAGCCCGCACGAATGCAGCATCGAAAGTTCGCCTATGCGCTTATCTTTTTGCTACTGATTCGTTTCCCATTTAATAAGGTTTCCAGAAATAAAACTTTGTAATCAAGTTTTATCCAATTAGTTTAAATGTTTTGAATAAATGAACTCGGCTAAATTTTAGCAACCATCTTGCCTTGCTGACCAAGATAGGTTTGGCTATATACAAAGCCTTCCCTCATTCAGTTTTCGACACTGAAAAACACAACTCCTTTACCATACGTAGTAGCTTCTTTAGCAGACGTTTTCCAGCAGTATTCGATCAGAAACACGCGAGCTTTTTCGTAATCTTTCAGGCAAGTTTGTCGGCTGTACAAAAGCTTTGGACGTTGTACCCTGGGAAACAGACGGCGAATCTGTTTTAAGGGAATCGTGTTAAACACGAGCCTCATTCTACATCTTTTACTGCGTTAATTTTCTGTTAATTACTTTCTATTAATTTATTTATTTATTGTAATTTGATTTATATTAATAAAAATATACAAGTTTCCCAATAGTCTTAAAATAGATTACGTGTAAAGAGAATTAAAACGTTTTGTTAAATCGGATTAATATTGTTAACAGATTTATTTTATAAACTGTTTCTGTCGAAACAAAGACAGAGTTTCTTTGGAAATCAGTTTAAGAAAACAGTTTTTTAATTTGCAGTTTTACAGATCCATAACGTTCTTTTTTAAGGAATTATTCGAATCAGTTTACATATAGAAACCAAGATTGAGTTTCTATTAAACTGATCTAATCTATTCATTGAAACCAAGATCGAGTTTCTTTGAAGCAGATCCGGTACAAGAAGATATCGGTTAATTACAGTTTGTTAACTGTTTGTGTTAATCTTTCAGGATGACAAACACTACTCCTCCTGTGACTGTAACTCCTCCTGTGACTGTAACTCCTCCTGTGAACACAACTGGTGCGTCGGTTACCAACACAGTTGGTAATCATGTGGAAAAAACCAGGAGAAGAGGAAAATTCAATGGCCTGATTTTAAGAGGTGGCATAAGTAGGATGTTCCTTCTATTCACTAATTTAAACCTTGCGCGGTTCTCTTAAAAGAGACTGCCTCAGGTGTACCTATTATGGAGGTTATGTCCTCTTATAGCACAGGATGTGCAAGCTGTGGAAGCTGGTAATTATTCAGGCTTTCTTGTGTACACAACTATTGTTCTGAATGGTTTGGTGGACTTCTATGTATACGTTGTACTGTAGACCACAATGCCAAAGAATTTTGGGAGTCATTGAAGCAAGTACAACAATAGAGGATGCTTGGTACAAAGGGAAGTTCATGTGGAGCTTCACTTTTTGGGATTACCAAGGTGTTGATTCAAAAGAAGGTGATCTGTCAGGTTCAAAGATCTGCATTGTTTTTGCTACACGAACATTATGCTGAGGATTGACTCTGAGTGAAACTTTTCCAAATTGCTGCTTTTATTGAAAGTTTCCTCCAAGAACTGGGTGAATTTAAAAAACTACTTGAAATATAAGCGACAGGAGATGAGTTGTTGAAGACTTTGGTTGTTCGTCTTAGTAATTCTGAACAGAGGGCAAACCAAAGGTGGCTCAGAAAGACACTTATACACCTAATTCTGCCATGGCTAATATGGTTGAGCATGTTGGGTCATCTTTAAGGTCTAATTCCAAGGGAAAAGGCAAAGACAAAAGGTGTCTGATGAATGATAAAGAGAGCAAAGGGAAGTCTGAGTACCTTGATCCTAAAGCTAGAAGTGTGAAACAGAAGTTCCAAGGGACTTGCTACAACTGTGACCAGCCAGGTCATCATGCTACTAATTGCAAGATGCCGAAGCGGGTGAATCCACGTCAGACAAATATGGTGAATGATAATATGGACATGATTGCTATAGTGTCTGACATTGTAGCTATGATCTCTAATGAAAACCTAGTAGGTTCTAACAACAGTGGTTGGTGGGTTGATACTTGGGGTAACTGTCATGTGTGTGCTGATAAAGAGTTATGTTTTTCTCTTTAGGGAGCGGGTTTGATAATAAAGAGAAGCTATACATGGGGCAACTATGCTACTGCTGATATCAAAGGGAGAAGGAGATTGGTTATTTTAAGATGACCTCCGAGAAAGAGCTTAAGTTGACTAATGTCTTGTATGTTTAAGAGATTCGCAAGAATCTTGTGTCCGGTTGGTTGTTGAACAAGTTTGGTTTTTGTCTTGTTTTTGAGTCTAATAAGTTTGTTCTTTCTAAGAATTAAATGTATGTTGGTAAGGGTTATGCCGTGAATGGTATGTTTAAGCTCAATGTAATGGTTTTCATTGAATAAGATCATTAAAATAAATATATTCTTCTGACTTACTTGTTTAAGTCTTTAATGTGTTGGCAATAGTAATGGTCGTCTTGGACATGGTAAATTTTAATTCGATGCGTCCGTTTTTTGATTAAATTGAATAGCTTACCAAATTTTCTTATTGATTCAAAAATAAAGTTTGAAACTTGGGTTGAAGCCAAAAACTTACTAAGAAATCCTTCAAAATGGTTTAAAAGATAAAAACCAAAACACTTGATATGATACTACAGAACATATGTGATTTGATAATCATACCACGAAACGGTGGCAATAAGTACCTTTATCACGTTTATTGATGATGTACAAAGTATTGCTACGTTTACTTGTTGAAAAGTAAAGGGGATGAAGAAGCTTTAGGCAAGTCTGTGATCCTATACAAATGAAGCTATAGACAAGTTTGTTCTATAAAAAACCAAAGTTGAGAATCAACTTGGTAAGAAAATCAAGGTTGTATGAAGTGATAAAGGAGGTGAATATGTGTCTCCATTCGTCGAGCTTTGTGCGAAACATGGAATTAGACACGAGTTCACTGCTCCTAATTCACTTCAGCAAAACAGTATTGCCGAAAAGAAGAACCGTACCTTGAAAGAAATGGTGAACGCCATGTTGATAAGTTCTGGTTTAAGCTAGGACATGTGGGGGGAAGACATTCTAACGACTACTTATCTTTTTAAATAAGATACCTCATAAGGAAAAAGAATAGACCCCTTATGAATTGTGGAGGAGAAGAAAACCATC
Organism: Tanacetum coccineum; assembly: GCA_026074375.1. Classification (NCBI taxonomy): domain Eukaryota; kingdom Viridiplantae; phylum Streptophyta; class Magnoliopsida; order Asterales; family Asteraceae; genus Tanacetum; species Tanacetum coccineum. The sequence goes on along the minus strand of BQNB010020933.1, from coordinate 26,585 downwards.
ATATCAGTACATATTAGTATGGGGGTGTCTAGCCAAGGTAGCTGTGCCGACACCCAAGGTCCAAGATAGTATATTCATTAGATATGCTAAGAATAGCAGTGCTTATCGTTTCATTGTACATGACTCAAAAAATCCAGATATACAAAAAATGCAGTAATAGAATCAAGGAATGCTTCCTTCTTTGAAAATATATTTCCTTGTTTAACGAAGGAAACTGGAAGCTCATCCAGATTAGATGACGAAGTTGTCCAAGATAAGAGACAATGACACAATAATGATATCCAATTTGAGAGACAAGATCAAGTCGAGGAAGAGGTTGACCCACGAAGAGGCAAAAGGGCAAGAACCGAGAAATCGTTTGGACTCGATTTTGTTTCTTTTATGGTAGAAAATGAACCCACGTCTTACCAAGAAGCAGTAACTTCCTCAGAAGGGCATCACTAGAAAGAAGCCATTAAGAGTGAAATAGATTCTATTTTACAAAATCATACGTGGGAGCTCGTGGATTTACCTCCTGGTTATAAACCACTAGGCTATAAATGGATCTTCAAGAAGAAGATAAAAGCCGATGGCACCATTGACAAATATAAAGCAAGATTAGTAATCAAAGGATTTAGAAAACGTGAAGGTCTAGATTACTTTGATACTTATTCGCCTGTTACGCGAATAACCTCGATTAGAATGATACTTGCTATTGCCGCATTAAGAAATTTGGAAGTTCACCAAATGGATGTGAAAACAGCATTTCTAAACGGAGATTTAAAAGAAGAAATATATATGAACGAACCTGAAGGTTTCATAGCTCATGGACAAGAGGGCAAGGTTTGTAGGCTTGTTAAGTCATTATATGGCTCAAAGTAAGCTCTCAAACAATGGCATCAAAAATTTAACCACACCATGTTAGAGAGTGGATTCAAATTAATGAATGCGACAAGTGTGTTTATGTAAAGGATACAAATAGTGGATATGTTATTCTGTGTTTATATGTTGATGATATGCTTATCGTTGGCAGTAACGACAAGATGATCAAATCTACTAAAGACATGTTAAAATTAAAGTTTGACATGAAAGATATGGGTTTGGCTGATGTGATCCTTGGAATAAAGATTATACGAACTCAGAATGGACTTGTGTTAAGTCAAGCACATTACGTGGACAAAATTCTTAATACTCATAATGCGGGGGATTTCGGCCTAACTATAACTCTAATATACACCAGTTTGCATCTATCTAAAAATAGAGGCGTAGGTGTTGCCCAATTAGAGTATTCAAGAATTATTGGCATGTTAATGTATTTAATGACAAGTACCCAACCTGACTTAGCATATGCTGTTAGTAGGCTAAGTAGGTATACGAGTAAGTAAGGCACATTGGAAAGCTATGACTAGGGTATTTCATTATCTGAGATACAGTCGTGATTATTGACTGCATTATGATAGACATCCTGCTGTTATCGAAGGATACAGTGATGCAAATTGGATATCTGATATAAAGGCTTCTAGATCGACAAGTGGATATGTGTTTACACTATGAGGGGCCGCTATATCTTAGAAGTCGTCCAAGCAAACAGTTATAGCTAAGTCCACGATGGAATCAGAATTTTTCGCATTAGATAAATGCGAAGAAGAGGCGGAATGACTACGTTAATTCGTAGAGGACATACCAAGATGGCCTAAACCGGTAACGGCCATTAGTATACATTGTGATAGTCAATCGGCAATTGTCAGAGCTCATAGCACAATGTATAATGAAAAGTCCAGACATATCCGTCGTCGACATAACTCGATACGACAACTACTCTCAACAGGAATTATCTCAATTGACTATGTGAAGTCAAAGGATAACATTGCGGATCCGTTTACAAAAGGCTTAAGCAGAGAGTTAGTTAGTAAGTCGTCTAAAGGAATGGGACTAAAGCCCTTGAAGGAATGCGTTTCTATGAAGGAAAACCTAACCCATTTGACTGGAGAACTCAAGATCTAGGTTCAATAGGACAACCTAATCATAAAAATATAGGGGAAGTCACGTCAATGTAGGGGAGTTACTTAACTTGTAACTTCCTAGTCCATTCCTATAACGATGTGACTTGTTGAGAGGTTAAACATATGGCTTTAATGATTCAAGATGAAATCATAAAGCATAATGATTCAAGATGAAATATGAGAATGTATGTTTTTAATGATTCAAGATGAAATCACCTATGTGAGAGAGAAGTGGGGTCGCTTCGAAGGGAATTATGGGGGGCACAATTCCTAAGAGCTCTTGCAGAACCAGGCTAGTGCTCATGACCATGACGGGCACGACTATGAGGACTTGACAAGGTCAGGGAGAGTCTTGTGTGAGTATGTATTGTCGTCTACGTAAATAGATGTTGAGTTCAAGGACATCGCGTCTACTCAAATCTAGGAGACTAAGTGCATCTCACAAGGGAAGGTTCAAAGTGTCACACCTACCTATCCTATGCAGGACTTAACCATAGAAAGTTTGCCGAAATTTTTGTGTGTTTTTGACCGATCTCCATTCATGTGGGGGATTGTTGGAAAAATGGTTTTGCAAATGAGTTTTTGCAAACTTTGGACATTATTTAATATATGTAGATGTTATATATATTTATATTAGCTTGGGGCTTTACGTTCTCCTCGAAGAGAGATTCTTAACGAGCTAAAGTATGTCCAAAATAGAGTTAATATGAATGAGATATCGTGTCTCAAAGTGAGGCATGTGGAACACAAAATCTAGAAAACAAAACCTCCCACATCACCCAAAAAGAGAAGTGGAGAGTGCTTTATAAGAAAATCTTGGTATTGGCTATCAAATTCCTTTAGGTTGTTATGCTCCCACACCTACGTGCGCGCGCAGAGGGGTGCAGAAAATGGGATTCTGGGCCAAGATGGGTTCGAAGCTACCAAACTCATGCGAGCCCGCGCGACCTGCGGACACGAATGCAGCTCTGAAAGTTCGCCTATGTGCTTATCTTTTTGCTACTGATTCGTTTCCCATTTAATAAGGTTTCCAGAATATTCTGTATCATTTAAATTACAGGATTGATATAAAACTTTGTAAGCAAGTTTTATCCAATCAGTTTAAATGTTTTGAATAAATCAACTCGACTGAATTTTAGTAACTATATTGGCTTGGTGACCAAGATAGGTTTAGGCTGTAAATAAATCCTTCCCTCATTCAGTTTTCGACACAGAAAAACACAACTCCTTTACCATACGTAGCATCTTCTTTAGCAGACGTTTTCCAGCAGTATTCGATCAGAAACACGTGAGCTTTTCCGTAATCTTTCAGGCAAGTTTGTCATGTCCGGCTGTACAACAGCTTTGCACGTTGTACCCAGGGAAACAGACGGTGAATCTGTTTTAAGGGAATCGTGTTAAACACGAGCCTCGTTCTACATCTTTTACTGCGTTAATTTTCTGTTAATTTATTTATTTTCTGTAATTCGATTTATATTAATAAAAATATATAGGTTTCCTAACAGTCTTAAAACATATTCTGTGTAAACATAATTAAAACATTTTCTTAAATCGGATTAATATTGTTAACAGATTTATATTATAAAATGTCTTTGTCGAAATCAAGATAGAGTTTCTTTAGAAATCAGTTTAAGAAAACAGATTTTTAATTTGCAGTTTTACAGATCCATAACGTTCTTTTTTAAGGAATTATTCGAATCAGTTTACATATAGAAAACAAGATTGAGTTCTATTAAACTGATCTAATCTATTCATTGAAACCAAGATCGAGTTTCTTTGAAGCAGATCCGGTACAAGGAGATACCGATTAATTACAGTTTGTTAATTGTTTGTGTTAATCTTTCAGGATGACAAACACTACTCCTCCTGTGACCGTAACTCCTCCTGTAAACACAACCGATGCGCCGGTTACCAACACAGTTGCTAATCATGTGTAAAAACCAGAAAAATTCAATGGTCAAAATTTTAAGAGGTGACAACAGAAGATGTTCTTCTATCTCACTACTTTGAACCTTGCGCGGTTCTTAAAAGAGACTGCACCTCAGGTGAAACCTCCTATGGAAGGTCAATCCTCTAATGCACAAGCTATGCAAGATGTGGAAGCATGGAAACAAACAGACTTCTTGTGTCACAACTATGTTCTGAATGGTTTGGTGGAGTCTTTGTATAACGTGTACTGTAAGACCACCAAAGAATTATGGGAGTCATTGAAAAGCAAGTACAAAACAGAGGATGCTGGTACAAAGAAGTTCTTGGTAGCTCGCTTTTTAAATTACAAGACGGTTGATTCAAAGAATGTGACCAGTCAGGTTTAAGATCTGCAGGTTTTGCTACACGACATTCATGCTAGGGGAATGACTCTGAGTGAAACTTTTCAAGTTGATGCTATTATTGAAAAGGTACCTCCAAGATGGGTAGAATTTAAAAACTACTTGAATAATAAGCTAAAGGAGATGAGTGTTGAAGACTTGGTTGTTCATCTTCGTATTGAAGAGGACAACAAGCTGGCTCAGAAAGACACTTATACACCTGATTCTGCCAAGACTATTATGGTTGAGCATGATGGGTCATCTTCAAGGTCCAATTCCAAGGGAAAAGGCAAATAAAAAAGGAAGAATGACAAGAAGAGCAAAGGGAAGTCTGAGTACCTTGCTCCTAAAGCTAGAATTGTGAAACAGAAGTTCCAGGGGACTTGCTATAACCGTGACCAGCCAGGTCACCATGCTGCTAATTGCAAGATGCCGAAGCGGGTGAATCCACATCAGGCAAATATGGTGAATGATAATATGGACAAGATTGCTATGGTGTCTAACGTCGTTGCTATGATCTCTGAAGTTAACCTGGTAGGTTCTAACAACAATGGTTGGTGGGTTGATACTGGGGTAACCCATCATGTGTGTACTGATAAGAGTATGTTTCACCTTTTTAGAGCAGTTGATAATGGGGAGAAGTTGTACATGGGCAACTCTGCTACTACTGATATCAAGGGCGAAGGAGATGTTATTTTGAAGATGACATCCAAGAAAGAGCTCAAGTTGACTAATGTCTTATATGTTCTAGAGATTCGCAAGAATCTTGTGTCCGGTTGGCTGTTGAACAAGTTTGGTTTTCGTCTTGTTTTTAAGTCTGATAAGTTTGTTCTTTCTAAGAATCAAATGTATGTTGGTAAGGGTTATGTCGTGAATGGTATGTTTAAGCTCAATGTAATGGTTGTCATGAATAAGATCAATATAATGAATTCATCTACTTACTTTATTGAGTCTTCTAATGTGTGGCATGGTCGTCTTGGACATCATATTAATTCAAAATCTAAGTGTAAAACTTGTGTTGAAGCCAAACTTACAAGAACATCATTCAAATCAGTTAAACGAAAAACCGAACCACTTGATATGATATACACAGACATATGTGATTTGAAATCACTACCCACGAAAGGTGGCAATAAGTACTTTATCATGTTTATTGATGATTGTACAAAGTATTGCTACGTTTACTTGTTGAAAAGTAAAGATGAAGCTATAGACAAGTTTGTTCTATACAAAACCAAAGTTCAGAATCAACTTGGTAAGAAAATCAAGGTTGTACGAAGTGATAGAGGAGGTGAATACGTGTCTCCATTCACCGAGCTTTGTGCGAAACATGGAATTAGACACGAGTTCATTGCTCCCTATTTACCTCAGCAGAACAGTATTGCCGAAAAGAAGAACCATACCTTGAAAGAAATGGTGAATGCCATGTTGATAAGTTCTGGTTTGAGCCAAGACATGTGGGGGGAAGTCATTCTAACGGCTGCTTATCTTTTAAATAAGATACCTCGTAAGGAAAAAGAAGAGACCCCTTATGAATTGTGGATGGGAAGAAAACTATCATATCAGTACTTACGAGTGTAGGGGTGTCTAGCCAAGGTAGCTGTGCCGACACCCAAGACCCAAAAGATTAGACCTAAACCTGTGGATTGTATATTCATTGGATATGCTAAGAATAGCAGTGCTTATCATTTCATTGTACATGACTCGATAAATCCAGATATACAAATAAATGCAGTAAAGAAATCAAGGAATGCTTCCTTTTTTGAAAATATATTTCCTTGTTTAACGAAGGAAATTGGAAGCTCATCCAGATTAGATGACGAAGTTGTCCAAGATAAGAGACAACGAGACGATAATGATCTCCATGTTGAGAGACAAGATCAAGTCGAGGAAGAGGTTGAACCACGAAGAGGCAAAATGGCAAGAACCGAGAAATCGTTTGGACCCGATTTTGTTTCTTTATGGTAGAAAATGAACCTATGTCTTACCAAGAAGCAGTAACTTCCTCAGAAGGGCATCAATGGAAAGAAGCCATTAAGAGTAAAATAGATTCTATTTTACAAAATCATACATGGGAGCTCGTGGATTTACCTCCTGGTTGTAAACCACTAGGCTATAAATAGATCTTTAAGAAGAAGATGAAAGGCGATGGCGCCATTGACAAATATAAAGAAAGATTAGTAATCAAAGGATTTAGACAACGTGAATGTCTAGATTACTTTGATACTTATTCGCTTGTTACGCGAATAACCTCGATTAGAATGATACTTGCTATTGCCGCATTAAGAAATTTAGAAGTTCACCAAATGGATGTGAAAACGGCATTTCTAAATGGAGATTTAAAAGAAGAAATATATATGAACCAACCTGAAGGTTTCATAGCTCCTGGACAAGAGGGAAAAGTTTGTAGGCTTGTTAAGTCATTATACGGCTTAAAGCAAGCTCCCAAACAATGGCATCAAAAATTTGACCACACCATGTTAGAGAGTGGATTCAAAATTAATAAATGCGACAAGTGTGTTTATGTAAAGGACAAAAATAGTGGATATGTAATTATGTGATTATATGGTGATGATATGATTATCGTTGGCAGTAACGACAAGATGATCAAATCTACTAAAGACATGTTAAAATCAAAGTTTGACATGAAAGATATGGGTTTGGCTGATGTGATCCTTAGAATAAAGATCATACGGAATCAAAATGGACTTGTGTTAAGTCAAGCACATTACATGGAAAAAAATTCTTAATACTCATAATGCGGGGGATTCCGGCCTAGCTAGAACTCCAATTGACACCAGTTTGCATCTACCTGAAAATAGAGGCGTAGGTGTTGCCTAATTAGAGTATTCAAGAATTATTGGCATGTTAATGTATTTAATGACAAGTACCCGACCTGACTTAGCATATGATGTTAGTAGGCTAAGTAGGAATACGAGTAATCCAAGTAAGGCACATTGGAAAGCTATGACTAGGTTACTTCATTATCTGAGATATAGTCCCGATTATGGACTGCATTATGATAGACATCTGTTGTTATCGAATGATACAGTGATGCAAATTGGATATCTAACATGTGGAAAACTAGAAGGGGGGTTGAATAGTTTACTGCTTTTTTATTTAAGGTTTTAAAGTGTTAGTAAAAGTTCTAGATTCGACTTTATGTGAATTCAATACTTGCACAATATAAACAATATATCTATCTAAACAATTAATAAGATAGTATGAGAAATCATTGCAAGAAAAGTAGATATAAGTAAGAACAATCAAACCAACAACGCTGATATTTATATGGTTTCGGAAACAAGCACCTCTTCGCCCATACTCTTTTTTTTTTTCCACTCCCCGAGCACCTAACTCAAGAGTTTTCTTCACTATGTCATCAAGCTCCCTTATGGCGGAGAAAACCGTACACAACGTTGTTTACACCGATTTACGACACAAAGCTAAATGTCGAGTTCAATTATTTATCTAGAACCAATCTATCACAACACAACTTCACTTCACGACTTGGTTAACGACTTCAAATTATACAAGCAGAAATGTTCCCCACATACCATTCTCCCAACACAACTTCACGACTTCTATCACAACTAAGACTTCTTCAACACTACTTTATCACAACTATCTACACTACTTGGTAATATCACCACGATCTAAACTATACTTACAAACATCGCCAAGCTCTAGCAACTACATAACTTTAAAGATTTACAAAAGATTTACAAAAGATTTACAAGTTAGAATGCATGCAATAAATTGCAACAACACACAGAGTTAATACATTCTTCATTGATATGGAAGTATCTTCTCCTGCACTTGAGGAATTTGATCTTGGATCACTTGAAACAAAGCATTATGATTACAATATCAAAGATTTTTAGAGAGGATATGGGGCTATTTTGGGCGGAAAGAATGAGTGCAAAAGTGAGAAAATATAAAAAATAGAACTAGTTATAGCACAGAGAGAAGTAGGGGGGAAATATCATATTTATAAGACAAACTGGGGGAGCGTCTACCTAAGGGGGGTCCCCTTAAATAGGTGGGCGGTCCCTTTAAAATTTACAGGGTCGCTCGTGAAAAAAATCAATATGTTTTCTCATCAATCGAGGCCAAATATGCATATGAACAAATAAATATATATGAGCAATATTTTTTTTCATATTTATATCCAAACTTTTATAATTATATCAACACGTTTTTTTTGTCGTTCGAGGCCAAAAAGTATATATGAATAATATGATCATGATCAATATAAGAGATAAATAATAGTTTCATAATCTAAAATCAATATAATTATGATTAAATTGATTTTTGGACATATATATCCTTCTTAAAAGTGTGAGAAGGATATGATGTAATTAAAATTTTTTGGTAAGGACGTTGATGTAATTAAAAAATTAAGAAGGATATTTATGTAATATCAACTTTTGAGAAGGATATACATGTAAATTTCCCTAATAATTTCAGTAATATTGTAATGCTTCTACCCGCAATAGAAGCAACAAGTAAATACATAAAATGTGCTTCATAAGCAGCACTTTGGAATCCGATTGACTTCATATTTATGAGAAATTTTAAGAGGCGATACTTGTTAATAAGCATTCATTCACCTAAAAAGGCTTTATAATTTACACTCTAAGTATTAAGGTTCACTACTCGTTTTAGTACCGGAACCGATACCGGTACCGGTTTAAGATACGGTCTGAAACGGGACTTTGAATTTAAGTCGGGAAAAAATCTGATACACCAAAAACGGTGCCCGTAAGATATAAAAATGGTATCATGCTCATCCGTAAACAAAGAACGTAAATAAATAACATTATATTTTAAGGAAATATTTAGTAATGTGTAATGATATTGTAAATAAATTGGTGCGTAATTGTTAAGAAAATAAACTTGCATGTCTCATCTTCTCCAATTGCCGTATAATCTTAAATGATTTAACAACAAAAGGCAGGGCATTATAGAATCTATAACATACTTTGAAGTTTAAACCCACAAAAAGTATGGAGTGCATTATGTTAGGGGTGTTATAAATATATCCATATCCAGTCATCTAAAAATCTTGTTTTTGATTTTTTTTCAGTAGCGTCTGAAAAAATTCACATGTGATTATTCAATAATTTAGCAAAATTCAAATTGACCGTAATCATGCCACCAATTTTTAATTAATTAAAAAAATTATTTTTATCTTTTTTTAAAAATTAAATCATCTGCAAACGGTAAATCGTCATACGACAAATAATACACCATCGCGACGAGAATTAAATCATTTTTCTATAGAGGGACACTTTAATATACTTTCGACAAACTTTTGACGAATTTTTTTTTGATTTTTTTTCAGTCGCGTCTGAAAAAAATTCAAATATGATTTGTATTCATAATCACTTGTGATTTATAAATCACATACTGATTTGTGATTACAAAATCACATGTCATTTTTCAGACATCACATGTGATCTTTTATAGACGTGACTGAAAAAATAAAATTGAAAAAAAAAGTTCCGACGAAAGTATATCAAAGTCCCTCTATAGACTAGATGATTTAATTCTCGTTGCAATGGGTTGTTTCAATTTTAGTAACGATTAACCGTTTGTGAGATATTTATATTTTTTAAAAAAAGATAAAAAGTGAGTTTTATATAATTTGATGAAAAAATAAAAAGTTGAGATGAAGTTTTTAGATCTACGATAAAAAAAAATCTTTATTCAACTTTTGCCTCTTTCCCTAGCCCAAACACAATCGCAAACTTTATTTCACAGAAATGACTTTATGTTCCTTTGTACGTGTGATGTGTTGATTCGAAAACGAAAAAGTGGGTCATCTTCAATCTTGTGAGTTAAGGAATTGTGGTATTAGGAATATTTTTAGGAATGTTTTAAAAGGATATAACATGAATCTTGTTTCCATTATACAAAATGATAATTGACACTCATTAATTAAACATGAGTCTAACTAGATAAATATAAGATAAGGATCCTCTCATTTTTATTTGAACATGAGAAGTAATGTTCTGCTTTATATGATTGTACATTTGATTAAAATAATCAAATGTACAATCAGATAAAGCAGAACATTACCTCTCATGTTCAAATGAACATGAGAAGATCTTTTTCCATAAATATATATATTAGAAAATGAGTTTATTTCTTTAAATATATTATATATAAGTATAGTTAATAGTTAATTATTTGATATAAAGAGTAATTATATGACAATTACCCAACGTGTTTAGATAGGTATAATAGATTAATTTTATTTTATCTTTTACATTTCTTTTTCATTTTTTGTCTTTTTAAATTCTTTTTTTTTCAGATTTTACTAAAAAAAATTTGTTTTTATCAAAATTTGTCAAAACTCGGACCTAACTCATCTAGACCCGACTTATTTTGACCAATACTTTAGAAGACCCATCTAAACTCGGACATATTTAGACTCAAATCCATCTAGATCCGTGACCTAACCCAACCCAACTCACATATTTTGTCACCTCGCCGAACCCTTTTTATTCTCTTGCATGAAATCATCCAAGAGTTGTCTGAAAATAGAAAGAGTTTTTATTCGTGTATAGTGTTTATGTGGTTGAAGGTATTTGTTGAGGTATAGTATCCACGGACATCGAATGATAATACATTGGCTTAGATGCTTCTGCCAAACTAAATCGGGCTAATAAACAAATGGCTCCGGAGATGATGGACTGTGTCGAAGGACAAATAAGGTCCGGAAGTTTACACTAGAATTCCTGAAAGCTGGTAGTCGTAGGGACATATCAGGTCCGGGAGTTATTAGCTCCGTCTTAATGCATCGGTATCAAAGGACAATCAGACAAAGGTACAGTCCTTGTGAAGGATCACTGTCCTTGAAAGGACACGTAGCCGACAAGTTATACCAAGAGAGAGCCTCACGGTTATGTCTTGTAGCGAATCCCAACCGGTATAAAGGGAAAGCTCATTTCCTCGGATGACACAAACAAGCCTCTTTTCAGGACAATTACTTTACATTCTCCGCTTTATCTCACAATCATTGTACTTATTCACGCCTCGGAGTGGTCCCCGGACTCATCACCCCGGGGCGAGCTAACGGTGTTCTTTCTTATTTTCAGCTAGGAGACGAAGGACCATGCTCCGGAGGAACCAAACTGAACTCGATCTTTATTACCGCTGAGGTCACTTTTATTAAGCTCAAGCAGCCCACGTAAATTACCTCAACATTTGGCGCCTTCCGTGGGACTCGGCATCCCATCTATCCAAAATAAAGACAACGAATGTGTAATGGTTGACTCCGCGCTATAAAGGAGGGATTTCAGGGAGTGGCGAAAAGGGACACAGGAACTCGAAACCCCTTGGGGGCGCCTATCCGAACCAGTTTACAAAGCAATAAAAAATAACCCCCTTTCTCCTTTTCTTTGGCCTTCACGAAGAAAACATTGATGTATTAAGAACCATGATTAAAGAACATGACCAGCAAGCCAAGGAAAAAGCCACACCAGGAAAACTGACTATGCCGATTCTGACACAAGAAGCTCTGGTCTGGGCACTGGCCAAAGGATATTACTGATATCGATTTTCTCTCGATTCCTCTGGCACATCTGTTACTCATGAGACAAACTCGCTCTACCAATTATAGTCAAAAGACTCCCTCCAGGAATAAAGAGCTGACACACTTAAGAAGGTCAAAAAGGTTGGAAGACCAGAGCACAACCGAGGAAAAGGCAAGAAGAGAAAGGTCCAAGTCCAGGAGAAAGAGGTCCGGACACCAAGAGACGAGCTCAGACTCCGAATATGAGGAAGGTTTGGATGACGCTTTTGAAGACCTGAATTCACCCTACAAAAGGCCTAAACCCACTCATTTTACCCAAAGAATCACTCGTTTCAAATACCATAAGAGGGCAAAGATTCTAAAAAATGATCCTAAGAAACGAACCAAACACTTCTTTATTTTTACAAAATATTACTCATTGATTTGAAATATATATACATATGTTTAGATAATCAATACTTGATTATTTTTAACACGTTTTGGCATTAATCGACAATGTGTAAATTTAGAAATGCATATATGCGAAAGTTCGATCGTATGTCCATAAGCATACATGTTCTTAAAATTTTCGACTCAACAAGTGTTTTGATTCAATCTTATCAAGGTTGTAGTGTTCCTATGACTACGGGTATCATTGTAGTTATGGAATTCCTAGACCAAAATAAAAAGTATGAAAATAATGAAGAACACCCAATTTTGATTAAGAGCAAAATTAGATGAAATCAAATGAAAAGAATGATGGAAAACTTACAATAAATGTTGTTGATTGTCTTGTTAGTGAAAGCCCCTTGCGAATTTTGGTAATTAGGCGATTTGAAGATTGGTTTTTGAAGGTTTTTGGCTATGGTGTTCGTTCACAGTGGGTAGGAGAAGAGGAATGAAAAAAATGATGTGTTTGGCATAAAGATTCGTTTGTAAAGGGGTGTTTGTTTTTCCAGATAGGCGGTCCCCTTAATTAATTAAGGGGCCGCCCATTTTACACTGCCGGTCCCCTTAATTTTAAGGGGGCCACCCCCTGAAAAAAAATTTCTTTGAACTTTGGCCAGTTTTGTGAGAATGAGTATTGACATGTTTTAATTAACTCATTGTTTAATTAAAAAGTTTCTTTGACTATTTCGGACGAGATAATCAAGATGTCAATACATGAGGTAATTTGAGGTGAGACGAGAATGAATAGCGAAGATAATGAAATAATAAGACGTAATTGAGGATTTCAACAAGTTGATTCCGATAGACGTAGATGATGGTTGACACGGATCCGAGGCGATCGTTGAGGTCGAAAGGAGTTTGTTTCATCCATAGTGTGTCTATAATCTTCGCGCGACTAATCCTACTTCTATGTTAATTGTTAACCATTAGTTTGCTCTTCTTCATCTACGTGAGTTTGCTACGTGGTCATAGAAGATTTCCATTTTGTAGACGTATGACTATAATCTACACGAAAGAATAGTTCATAGTCAACTAATCTCGTCAAAGCTAGATGACCGACAAATGGTATCTCTAAAGACTACACTATTTTCTATGAACTAATTATACTACAACATCATAGTAACACATAGACATTATATTCTACGAAGATGAAAAGTGAGACGTACCTTAGTCTTTAGAATTATCTTCATCAATATCTTCATAATGTAAATGATAAGGGTTCATGGGAACCTTATCATGAATTCCTTAATTTGAAGACAAAGAGTGTTTGTAGAGAACACACCACTTCAAAGGTTGCAATGGCTTAGCCATTTGGTCCCCAACGTTTCATGTATCCGAAGTTGTTGTTTCTGCATATGTTTTGCATTTGGTTTTGGCACATACACGGTGAACAACTTCCACATTGAGTGAAACTAAGTGGATGTGAATGATTCCTTATTATGTGATTATGATAGTTTTGTCTGCCTTGGTCTCTCCTAGGTTGAGGTGTTCTAGACCAAGGCCGAGGACTATTAGTCCTTCTTGGAGGTGGAGTTTTAGACCTCATTGCGGGTTTAGTAAATCCAACTCCAGGTTTTAAGGAGGGTTTGTAAAAATGTTTTACCTCATCATCGCTTGCAATAAGAATTTTAGTATTGTTTATAAGTATAAATTTTGGTTTTGAATTTGATTCTATCAATTTTTCTTTTGACTCGACTTCTTGGGCTTTTACAAACTTTACTTATTTGGTTTCGCTAGGTGACTCTTTGGTAAAGTTAAAACCTAACCCGGATTTATCTCCGAAAGTTTTTTGAGAATTTATTATTTTCTTAAGTGAGTGACTACTATCATTAAATTGATTTAGCCTAGATATTTCTTTTCTAAGCTTCTCATTTTCAAGCTTAAGGTCTTGACATAATTTACATTCTTCAATTACTTCCTTACCTTTTTCTAACCTAGATAGTTTATCTTTTAATTCTAGTACTTCATTTTCTAATTCTATTTTAGCTTGTTTTAGAGTTTTATTTTTAGCCATGACTTTTAGTCCTAATTTGCATAGTCTACTATATTCATTACCTAAGTCATTTTCGTCAAGTGATAATTGGTCATCACTAAAGTATTCGGTTTCGGAAAGTACTTCATTTGAAGCTTTAGCCATAAGACACTTTTTGTCTTTTGTCTTCTCCTCTTCATCTTCGTCGCTATCACTCCAAGATCCTCCAACAAACGCTTTTTGATTTTGATATCTTGATAGTTTTGGACATTCTCCGACGAGATGATTTGGATCTCCACACTTAAAGCATTTTCTTTCGCCTTTGCCATTTTTGTCGTCTTTATTTCTTTGAAATGATTTTCTCTCTTCATGTGGTTGTCTTACGAATCGTCCTCGTCTTTTGAAGAATTTCTTGAAGTCTCTTACGGCCATGGCGTATTCTTCATCTTCACTATCGGAGGTTGAGCTATCATCATCACTCGAATCCTTTCTAGCTTTCAAGGCAATAGATCTACTTTGTTCTCTTTTGCTTTTGACGGTTTTGGAATCTTTCTTAATTACTTCTTCATAAACCTTCAAATTCCCAATGAGTTCGTCAAGTGATAGAGTTGTTAGATTCTTTGATTCTTCAATCGCCGTGACTTTTGCGCGCCATTTAGGATGTAGTGCCCTAAGAAATTTCCTAACACAATTCTTGCTCGAAAAACTTTCGTCAAGTGCTTTTAGACTAGTAATAATAGTGTTAAATTTAGCAAAGGCATTATCTATTGATTCCTCTTTCGGAATCATGAATTGTTCATATTGTTGAACAAGAAGATCTATTTTGTTAGCTTTGACTTGATTATTACCTTGATGAGTGATTAACAAAGTATCCCAAATTTCTTTTGCGGTTTGACACATAAAAATTCTTTCGTATTCTTTACGTGGCAAAGCATTATAAATTACCATTTTAGCTTCATTATTTTTTGCAAGTTTCTTTTTAAGATCATCGTTTTGTTTATGAAAAGGTACAATTTCATCCTTTTTAGTTTCGGGATTATTTTGAATAGGAGGAAAATCACCATCGGTAATAACATGCCAAAGGTCTAGATCTTTTGATTTCACATAAGTTTCGAATCTATTTTTCCAATAAATAAATCCATTACTTTCAAATAGTGGCGCTCTTTGCATAGATTGCCCTTCTAATTTTTTTTTCAATTTCATAGATCGATTCAAGTTTTAAAATACAATTTATTTTAAAAATCTTGTTTAACGTGGCTCTTGATACCAATTGTGAAAAACTAGAAGGGGGTTGAATAGTTTACCGCTTTTTAAATTTAAGAACTTTAGATTCGACTTATGTAGTTCAACACTATGTACAATTATATCAATAAAACTTATCTAAACAATCATAGAATGATATGAAAAAAGTAATGTAAGACAAGAGATAAGAGTAAGTACATCAAACCACAACGCGAGATTTATAGTGGTTCGGTAAACGAAACCACAACTCTTTCGCCCTCACTCCACTCCCCTAGCCACCAAACCGAAGATTTTTCTATCGACAAAGTTCAACAAACTCCCTTATGGCGGAGAAAACCGTACACAACGTTGCTTACACCGATTTACGACACAAAGCTAAATGTCGAGTTCTAATATTAGCTAGAACCAATCTATCACAACACAACTTCACGACTTGTTCATGACTTCACAACTTCACGATTTCTTCACAACTTCAAGACTTCTTCACAACTTCAAGACTTCTTCACAACTTTACTTCACCACACTACTTATATCACAACTATCTAACACTACTTGGTAAGATCACCCAGTCTAACTATACTTACAAAGATCACCAAGATCTAGCTACTACACATAAATACAAGATATACAATTGATTTACAAATTTGTGATATGAATGCAACAAGATTGCAATACACACTTGAGGTGTAATACTTCTTCACTTGATGATGAAAGTATTCTTCTCTTGCACTTGAGGAATTGAGCTTGGATCACTTGGAAATAAATCTTTATGATTAAATGATCAAAGGATTTTAGAGAGGATATGTGGGCTGTTTTGGACAGAAAGAATGAGTGCAAAAGGTGAGAAATCAGTGGGGAAAATTGTAGTATTTATAGGACAAACTGGGGGAGCGTCTACCTAGGGGCGGTCCCCTTAAATAGGTGGGTGGTCCCCTTAATATTAAGGGGTCTGCCCGTGTATTTAATGGGGCCGCCCTAGGCTAGGGCCTCCCCAGTTTGTCTTTTGTGTAGGGGGGGTTTTCTAGAACTTTTCTAGCCGTTTTAGGTCTGAAAATTTGAATTTCAAAATATTTATTTTGAATAAAATATTTCTTTTAATTGTAAAAAATATTTTGTAATGTTTACAACATTTTATAAAAGTTTGAGGTTAAATAAAAATTTCCTTTGATCATAAAATGCATTAAGCATTTATTTATTCATACCTTTAAGTGATATAATTTACTACTAATTACTTGTTTACGTTTAATTTTACATTGTACGTTTTTATATTTTGTGATTATCAAAACGTAAAGATGTGAAAAATATTAATAATGTTTTTAGGCATTATATTTTATCAACAGATTTCCTGCACAATCAAAGGTAAACCGTTAGACATACCATGGGGACGAACCCCGCGATTCGACTCCGGCGTGAGAGTTGTTGGGATTTAACAAACTAGGTAACCAATTAGCTACGAGTACACATCAGAATGGATCTAGTTTTAGCATATAGATTAACACATAAATAAATTAAACAAGTAATTTACTAACCTTTTGTTTAATTATAAAAATCAATAAACTTACGCCGAATCTTGATCTTGAAACGAGTGATTAAATTACCACATCTACGGTTGCTCACACAAACACATCAACCAAGTATGAGTCTATTGCAAGTCAATGTTCACGAACCAAACACCAATGGTGTATGCTATAATTAGTTAAACCGAAAACCAAACAAACTTGTGTCTTGTTCTAGATCCGATCTAAATACCTAAGTGGTATACACGTTTGAATCGAACTTAAAACTGTAAAATAAAACCCACAAAACTGACCAATGCCGGACCCAAACCTGGGTCAGTAGAATCACAATCAAACAACCCTACCAGTGGACTACAAGTCCTATGACGTAATGTAGAGTCGTTTAGTAATGCAAAAACCAACGAGTGTTTTATATAGAATATTGCATGCATGATCACAAAACCATGCATACGTAATTATCTATAAACATGCAATATGGTATTGCATTTAATATTCATTCTGTTTGTCGCCTAGTGGGAGAAAAGAACGAATATTGCAATGTGATGAATTGTGTAGATTCGGTTAGGGATTTTTATGTTGAATGGGACGAATGAATAATTATGAGGAGAGGAATGAGGTGTTTATATAGGCACCTCAAACCTAGTTGTAGATAAATTAGGACTCCCCATAATTCTTATCAAAATACAACTTTTATCCCTTATCTCTAAAATCGATTCCAAAACCTCCTTCTAGAAGCTTATAGGGCCAGTCACAAAAGGACCCATAAGGTTCAGGTTTTGTCAATTTTAGTCCCTTTGGTTCATATTTAATATATTGTTAAGCTAGTTAAACAATTAACGTAATTAACAACTATTTAAATAATTATAACGTAAAGTAAAACATACTCTAAGTGTTTAACGCGTGTGCCCCCAATAGGCTCACGTATTTCTAACGTATAACTTGCGAAACCGACTAACATATTCCAACAGCTCCCACTTGGGAGTTGGAGTAGCAGGCTGCAGATATACTGATAATTGGCAACGTCTAGCAAACACACACAATTACCTTTAAATTAGAAATACTTGAGATAAAGTTTCAAGAACAATCTCAGCTTTATAATGGTTGTCTATTACTTGCTTTTATCATCATCCCTTTGTTACAGATACCGTTAAACCATGGATATGGATCCTAACTCATTCCATATAGTTTAACTATTTAGTTTCTCGTTATAGAAGTTAATTCTGATCTACCAAACGTAATCAAGAATCATCTTGAATTACACTTTGGGTGCGGCCACACAATCATCTGATTAATTCTGGAGAGGCATCACGGTATCATTCTGCACATATCAAGTGGAGGAACAAATTCTTTATTGATTACAAGTGTTGTGGATGTTTCTTCACATCACTTCCAAGAATAGCCTTTATGACTACCTTATTCAGGATAGCGTTTGACTTAGACTCAAAAAGTGATATCCACACATACAGAACTTGCTTGCATCTCAAGTCTAAGGATGACTTATTAAACCATTTTCGACATCTTACTCATGACGAATGATCCAAAAGTAAATATTCGAAGGTTGGGGTATCCAATATGCATCCTTTGTGAATACACATGAGTTTGGTGAGAACAACCCATATATTTAAAGAATATAACCAACACTCACATTTGCCTTATGTAACAATATCCCATATTGTTAACTAACAATGAACATATTTAGAATGATAAAATCATTCAAGGATTAAACATGCAAATATAGGATAATAATTATTATATGTATGAATGACAAATACCACGTATCTTTATTCATCAGAAAGTAAAAATTATCTTACAATCCCAATTATCCAAATACTAAAACAGATATGCATGAAACTAATTAGCAAGTTGAAGTCCAATGTTTCCAACATTATTGACTCTTTCTTTACAAGACAGCTAAATAGTTATCTGAGTAAACTTTTTGAATACTTGTTTCAAATTTACAAATTTGTAAAGGATTTGAATGATATGATGAGTGTCGTATGTATATTTGCATACTATTGCAAGTATCATAGTATGAAAATGTGACATTACCTTTAATGGGGTATTTGAAGTAAAAAACATACCTATCTCAGACAGTCATCTTTACAGTTTCTTAAAATGTAAAGTATTCTCATTCTTTAATGTGTAGTGCAACAATGCTCTTAGCTGAGCATATCTAGTTAGTAGATTCATCATAAAAGATAAAATCCTACTTTAACTAGGATTGATTATTCTCTAGCATCGTGTGTACACAAACAACACTATGCCTTATATAATTCGTAAACATTTGTTTTAACAGTAATCTAAATCACTCTCAATTAGATACTGTTGTTATCAGTCATCTAAACACTCTCAATTAGATACTGTTGTTGTTAGCTCATCTTGCTCTTGTGCAAAAGTAACAACCAGTCTCACACACAATATAAGATATACATGATGAATCCTTTGTTAAAAACACAAGGTTTCCATCCATGTATGAAATTTGTAGAAACTAAATATACAATACAAAGCTTTATTAAATTGATTATAAACTAAGGAGAATACAAGAGTATTTATAGGACAAACAAAGAGAAACCCTAACAGCTAAACGGGCCTAAACAAGTGGGTCGGGCTTGTATGCCTTATTAGCTAACATCTCCCCTCAAACTCACAATGCCGCACCAGTGAACATTGGGAGTTTTCCAAACGTAAAATAAACAAAAACAAAAAAAACAAACACAGTGTGTAGCGTCCCAGAGTGCAGGCTCGGTGCTAGACGAAGTCTTAATCGGAAGCAATCCAAAAAGGTGCATACAAATAAGAGCATAACTAGATCCAAACACATATGCAATTTGTAAAGTAGACGTGTAACGAGGCAACCAAACACATCTGCAATCTGTAAAGCAGACGTGTAACCAGGCAACCAAACACATCTATGATCTGTAAAGCAGACGTGTTGATGCCGATGCCAATGCCAATGCCAATGCCGATGACAATGCCAATGCCAATGGCGATGCCAACGCCGATGCCAATGCTAATGCCAATGCCGATGCCGATGCTAATGCCAATGCCAATGCCAATTGCCAATGCTGATGCCAATGCCGATGCCAATGTCGATGCCGATGCCAATGTCGATGCCAATGCCGATGCAAGCGATGCCAATGTCGATGCATATGCCGATAAGCAATATGGCAGATGCCAATAGCCAATACAATGCCAATGCCAATGCAATAGCAAATATGCCAATACCAAGCCAATGCCAATGCCCAATACCAGTAGTCCAAATTATATACAAAAACCATAACCGAAAACCTTGCAAAATTCAAAATCACCAAGAGCAGAATGCAAACAAAAACCGGAACCAAGTGTAATGAACAACTAATCGGCAACCTAAACCATTCAATACCGATACTAATAACCAGTACCAATCGACACCTGGTGCAAAAACTAAATACGCAATTCCAAATTACCTCAAATCATAAACATCAAAACTAACAAAACAACCGGATTGATGTTTCATCAATTGAAATAAAATCAAATCAAACCTAACACAACCCATCGAACTTCGAACTTCAATTAATCTAAATTTTATAACGATTGAGAACTTAATCAAACGACTCCCAAATAAACATGACCATTTCTTATATATATTAATCCTTCATGTTGGAGTGTGATTCAACAAAATATCAACAAACTCGTTATCTTTTTTGCCATATCATCATCCATTTATAATTAAATAATCAAAGTACTTGTAATAACTTACTTGATCTGATCAACAGCGATAACTAAATCAACAAACTAAAATAAGAACAAAGAATACCAATTCAAACAGTTGACGACAACAGCCTATCAAGCGAACCACTTTTTTTTCTTTTTCTTTATAGCTCTGATACCATGTAGAAATTAAATATACAATACAAAGCTTTATTGAATTGATTATAAACTAAGGAGAATACAAGAGTATTTATAAGACAAACAAAGAGAACCCCTAAATGCTAAACGGGCCTAAAAAAGTAGGCCAGGCTTATATGCCTTATTAGCTAACAAAATTATCTCAAGTGAAATATATCATTTAAGACTTGTTTCAATGATGTATTGCATTGTGTTGGACCTAATTTCTGCATATGTTTATTTCATTAAACATTTATTCCAAGGTCGTTTGTGTTATTCCCTAAATTCCCAAGTGAAGTTTCATTTCAATCTCAAGGATTAACATCTAGCTTAGATGGAATGATATCTTCAATATGTTACACAACATATGAATTCTAAGGAAAAACATAGTGCTCCCACTTGATGTCAGGTGTACTCAGGAGTTATCTTAATTTAATCAGAAACCATATTGTGATAAAACTTAAAATCTCAGCTCCTAAATGCATAATCCAATCCACACTTGGTTTTTTTTATCTTGTATACTTTATAAATATTAAATTAAACTCATAACCCCTTTTGATTCACACCGTCCCGTAAAAGGTAATCACAAAGAAAAGAGTTATACAACTTAATTGTCATATTACAAATATAGACTCATAACCCCTTTTGATTACATATCATCCTCGCAAGGTAATCATTAAGGAAAGAGTTATGATCCTTAATTCGCCATATGTCAAATTCAAGAAAACTGGTACGACAATTAGTTATCTTTATATAATTAATGCGTGTAGAAAAGAAACATTTAATCATAGTCAATTGCTTGAGTAAGATTAAAAACTCTTGTCATTAGTGAGGCATTAACATGTATACAATTTTGTCCTTATGAGCATTTATTCAAAAGAAACTCATGTTAAGCTCAAATTTTACTGTTTGGTGAAAGATCAATCAAGCTCAAAACGTTGATTGCCTTTTAAATACTGCATCTTGTCATTCATAGTTCTAAGATATTTATCAGATTCAAGATGTGATAATTCATCTTATTAGTTAGCAAGCTTATTATGACCTTCTAACTTATATTCCTCAGCATTGATATTAAAATATCATTCCATTGATGAGGTATCCTCGCGGATTTATGAATGAGAGTTACATTATACTTTGGTTTGATATTTTCATGTTTAACCTTAGTATGACATCAACAAGTGAATTCAGAAGGTTATGTATTTTGTTCTTGAATATTTTTAAGATTTATAGATGCTCCCACTTACTTTTGTAAGAAGAGATACTTCTTTAAATACTAAGTATTTAAGCAACAATAAATTATTCTTAATTGGGACAACAAAATACATTTTTACAGTTCTCATCTCTAGCTTGTTAATAATATGCTTCATAAGATTTTAACAAATTTTAGAACTTTAATCAAGACATAATGGGATTCATCCCAATCTGTAAATAGATAATGTCTTGAATACCTTCTAGGTTGAAACTTTATTAAGTGTATCCATGACACACGTAAAATTCTAACCTTGATCGATTTGGAGGTAAAGCCATTTAAGTTATCAGATATCAAACAATATGAATATAGTTTGTTTCAACACATTAGACATACCATAATTATGTAGTATTCAATAAATATTGGAATTGTGAGACTCCATCAGAATTCTCTAGATAACTTAATTTTCTTTGGATCAAATACTCACCAATTGGGTCGAGCCAAATTGAATACAAAGTATTTTAAACCAAATGCATGCTATAACGTATATATATTTAAATAGTACAATAACTCTATGTTCATGTGTTTCAAGGAAACAGAACATGTCAAGTATACGTTATAAGTCTTTAAATAATTCAAGGACCTTATTGTTCATGTGTTAATCAAGAAGACATAACACTTTTACTACTTACTTTATGTTATAAGTCATTGATAAATCAAGGACTTTATAATTATGTCTTAATAAAAACATAATTATTCTAATTAAAGTAATTATGAATGCAAACTCTTGAGTTCAATAGTAATTTCAAGTTAATTTTATACTTCATAACTATGATTATATAATTTAACCATAAGTCTATTGACTAAAACATGTAGTCAAAATGTTAAAGTAGCTTACTATTATATCTTGACATTTAATTGTAATAGGACAACAAACATCTCGTGTGTTTAAGTCCTAGTAGAATGATTAGCTTCCTTACCTTGCGGTCAAGAGAAACCAATAATCATTTTGTTACATGTTGTTCCTTGCACACACTTAAGATTTCTCCCACTTGTGTACAGGCCAACATGATCTAAAATAGACAACCAGTACGACAAGCGTATAAACAATATGATTGTGTCATAGATATTTCAAGTAGATTTCAAACCATAACGTTTAATAAGGAATTGTGGATTATTATTCTATAGATAACTTTTCGGAAAGCGACATAGGAAAGGCAACGTGTTATTTATAAAATAAAATGCAATTTTCCTTAAACTACGGTTGTTCATATTCGGAAAGTAATGAATTATTTCAAAGCAAGCTAGAAATAATAAGGGCAACTATTAGAGAAATAAATCTTGTAGCTCCCACTGAAATTGTCAACATTAGATGAATGTATTTTCAGTAATAAAACGCAAAACTCCTACTGGATTTGTCAACATTTTAAGTGTTACATCACCAGTAGATAGCATATAGCTATTTATTTACTTTCCTACTGTCTTAATGCCTACAAGTAGCAATGTACTTAGGTATTGAACAGAGTATATGAATTTCTACTTATGTAGATGAGGGACTAGCCATTCATGCTTTCATTAACTTGAACATTTAGCATGCAATTCCTCCTTAATCGGTCTGCCTAGCCACAAGGGTGTTAAGCACTATAAGGAATTAATCTGAGTCCAAGAAAATATACCTAGAAAACCTGCTAGCAATTTTTTTTACTCATTGCGGTTTAAACTCATGCATCGTGACAAGTGCAAGATGTCATTATTTGGTAGCTATAGATAAAATGTTCTCTAGTTACACAAATATTTTATCTTTCAAAGATTTCAAAACCAGAAGAGGGTAATGAAAGATTTAAAAGTGAGTTTAAATATAATTGATAATAATTCAATTATTAACCCTATCTTATTCTTGTCAACCAATGAGAAGAGATAGGAGTAAGTCTCACTCTTATTACCAGAAAAAGAGACTATGTTTGTCTTCTTAAGAAAACAAACTTTCGTTTACGAATTATGTTGCAATCACAATTAATCAGAACACAGAAAGTTTAATTTAGTATTTTCGATAATTAAATTCTTAATAGAATTAACTACCCAATTAATTTAAATTAAGACTAAGATCCAACTTGACCTCCCACTTATTAACCAGAGGTCTGACCAGTGAGAAAACAAGTAGGGCAAGAGGTAAGCGACGAGCGTTAATTGCATTTAATGCAACTCTTAGATTTATGAGACCAGTCATAACATTAGTAATCATATAATAATGTCAAAATCATGTTTAGTTCTCATCTTATGCCTCAAGTCCGAGGTCTGACCAGGTAACCGGATTTAAGTCCACCAAGCAAGAACGCGCAAAAATAGTTAGAGGTCTGACCAGTGAACCGTAATTGCCATGGGTTTGAAATGACCCTGAGGTCTGACTAGAGAGGCCAAACCAACTGCATGTGTTCTTGGTTGGGTGGCATCGACTTAAAATTTTCAAAGGGGTATGCACATAAATGTGTTACCAACGTGTACAAAGAGGCATGCAAAACAACTTTGCAGCACTAATTTTTAAAAACCTTTAATAATGACACTGTAGTGACATGCCATGGTTCACGGTAACTCCAATCAAACTCACAAAGAAGCGGGGAATCAGGTCAACGCGAAGCGTATTAAAAACCTGAGTTCTTTAGGAAAATCCTCCTTAGAATTATCTTATAGTTTGTTCTAGTGGATGAGCCATACTTCCCATGAGTCTATAGCGTCCAGTTTTTAAATTATTTTTGAAATCAAGTCGCATAGTTTAAAGTCTTATTAGTTTTCTCAAAATCAAATTTTGCACGAAACAAATAATAGGTCACAATGAACAAGTATTTAAGGCGTGTAATTAATAGACTTTGTATTAATATCATCTTTCTCTATAAGTATTAGTCCATATTGCATACATATTAGGCGCGTATACGAGTAATCAAGTAAAAATATGCACATAAAGACTAAAACTAAAGATGACATTAACAAGTAAACATGTAAATCCGAGTTCTCAAGCGAGACTTCCCCAATTGGAGAACTATAAGACCCTCACTAGGTTTTCATCAATGTGCCTAGATCGCCTCATTCATCACAAAAGTGATTGAGTAGTTCTTATGGCCGAATAAGAAAACAAAATCAGACTAAATATGTAAAAGATCTAGTTTCCAAAAATAAAAGATTTTAGATACCATAAGTAAAATCAAGATCTTTTATATATATATAGTGTGATCTTTATAAAAGGAAATAGATATACTAAATTAACAATTTAATTTTATTCCTTTTTTTGTTTAGCAATCATAAGTTTTCAAGATCTAGATCTACAAATTTTATTTAATTATGACAAGGATTTGCATAATCTTTGTCATATTTGCAAGAAGACATTAAATAAAATATTAAGCGCAGCAGATCAAGCATATGAATTAAATCTAGGCGTGGACATTCAAGACATGATATAATTCAAAAGTGTAACCCTAATGCCAAAACAAGTTGACTCTTGATGCCACTGTTGGGATTTAACAAACTAGGTACCAATTAGCTACGAGTATGCAGCGAAATAGATCTAGTTTTAGCATATAGATTAACACATAAATAAATTAAACAAGTAATTTACTAACCTTTTGTTTAATGATAAAAATCAATAAACTTACGTTGGATCTTGATCTTGAAATGAGTGATTAAATTACCACCTCTATGGTTGCTCACACAAATACGTTAACCAAGTATGAGTCGATTCCTAGTCAACCTTCATGAACCAAACACCAATAGTGTATGCTGTAATTACTTAAATCGAAAACCAAACAAACTTGTGTCTTGTTCTAGATCCGATCCAAATACCTAAGTGGTATACACGTTTGAATCAAACTTAAAACTATAAAATAAAACCCACAAAACTGACCACTATAGGACCCAAACCTGGGTCAGTATAATCACAATTGAACAACCCTACCAGTAGACTATAAGTACTATGACGTAATGTGGAGTCGTTTAGTAATGCAAAAACCAACAAGTGTTTTATATAGAATATTGCATGCATGATCAAAAACCATGCATACATAATTATCTATAAACATGCAATATGGTATTTGATGGTTTCAATAATTATTCATCTCACAAGAAAGATTGAGGTTTAAAGATCAAGAGAAAAACTGGAAAGAAAATTAATAAAGGGTGATTAAACTTACAAGAGATATGAGTTTTATGTTTACAGAGATCATCACATACCCTAAACCTTGACATGTGAAGGGTATTTATAACCCTCAAAGGGGACGTCCATATGGGCCTTTGGATGGGCTTTCTGGGCTTTTTCTTTATCGGCCCGATTATATTAAACATCATTAATTAACGAGTTAGTAAATGCTAAACAACTACGAGTGACCAAGACTTCTTTGTTTCTAACAATCTCCCCTAAGGGAGGTCACTCTTGATTTTAAAAAATTGAGTCGTAGCATTCAATGTATATTTCTTCAGCTCGTAGTCCTTGTAATCTTCCCTTGATATTTTGTGCTTGCTGTAGCAATCTTCACTTTGACTTTAATCTT